>JAQBSW010002567.1:27500-100710 GCA_029291075.1 Eudiplozoon nipponicum | reverse complement strand
CTTTTTGTAGTAAGCCAGGATTGTCGCGGGATGAACTTAATCATTAAAAGTTCAGATCATAGCTATGAATCTCATTTTCTATGAGAACTGAACTGCGAATTGCATGTTTAAAAGATTTTACAAGCTCTGGCTTGAATACATTTTGCGTCGAGTGGAAACTGTTGAGTATCCATGTCAAAACGAAAGACGAACTATTAAACAATAATTGATTGCGCGAGTGGTGGAAGCAATTCGTTAAATAAAGTTTGAGAGCTTGAATAAAATACAATTCACATTGTATTTAACTATTCGTCGAACAACATAACCAAAATTTCCGCCATTCGCAACGAAATCTCATTGTATTTAGCTAGTGGGCGAAACGCGTCAATGCGCTGCGACTGGCGATATTTTCGGTTCTGTTTTTCGACGACTAGTTAAATACAATCGGATTGGTGTTTACTTCAAGTTCGCAAACTTGATTTAAAGAAAGACGAACTATTCAGAATAAGTTTTGCTACGTAGAACATGCTTTTTTCTATTTGGACTATCCAGACTAATATGTGCATATGTTTGCACAACATTTATGTGAAAAATTATTGTTTTATTAAATCAGGATTAACTTATGGTCCTTTCCTCGAGTAAATCAGTCGATAAAATGGACCGAAAGCGATTCTGTACAATAAAGAATTTGTTATTTCAATTAGTATCTGTTAATAAATATTTCTCCTATTTGAAAAATCAATGTACTAAAAGCATTGTCGTTATATGAATGAATGGAAAACTGAGGAACTAGATTAATCAAAATTTCCTGGCCTACATTTTGACTAACACAGGCTGAATTCCAGTTGTTCTGTCTCTTCAAAGTATTTAATGACCTTTGTCGGCAATTTTCTTTTGTTCAATCATCATCGCAAATTGTTTTTTAAACTTTTAGTGTTGATTGAAATGAAGAAGATAGCCGCCAAAGGCCATCAAAATATAATGAATAAACAAAGCAACTGTAAAAAATTAGTTTAGTTGTGACCAGATGTTTTTATCGGGTACTGTCACAACAGCCTTAGCGCTGGTATCCTTTACAGACTAGGTATATGTATTATGTATTGCGAGTTACCATTGAAGTCGCATTGTAGAAGACTTTATATGAAATTAGCTTCACTACTGCAGGTTTATACATTCGTATAGGAGAATGTACCGTCCTATTATCCCACATTCCTCACCCAAATATATAGTGGCTAAAGGGCGTAATACCGGCTCCTACTGATGAGTCGCCGGGAAGCACGAAACAAATGTGCATGAGATTATACTTGTCGTTCATGCTGCTTTTGGTTTATCCTTCTGGTCACAACTGAACTAATTTGTTTGTAGACTCGCAACACCTAGTACATACTTTCGTATATATTAACTTTCCGCAACAAACAGTATTTAAAAGCAATTGTAATTCAATTGAAATATGATGCTTATTTGATACTGAAGCAAATATATTTATAAATAATGGGATTGGGGTTTAAATCAAGATCGCAAACTTGAATTAAAATTTTAAAAAATCATATTATGTTCGATTTCCAATAAATGACCATCCGTATCTGATTTATAATCATGATTAAAATTAAATTACAAATCGAAAAATAATTACATTAATATCGACTGTTTCCAATATTGCGTCCATTTCAATATGATCCAGAGGAATGTCGCTTAATGTAAATGGCTTTTTAAATTAGTTCTAATTTTATATTTCGCGGCTTCAGACATTTTTCATTTTCCTAACTCAAAACGTGATATAAACATCAGCTTCTCGTGACATCCAGTTTCATGTCGTTTAGAATTATATTTTCTGGAATCACACCTGCCTTTCTTCCACAGTAACTAATTTGAAATACATGTCGTAAATTTAGGCGTAATATTTTACAACTTTTGATATGCATATCTTCAGGTTAATTATATTATATATAAAGAATTTAAAACCTTATTCGAAATATATAATTAGAAACAGAATATTGATTTTTCCTGCAAATTTCTCATTAATAAATTCGACATTTCATCTTAACTTTATGCCAATAAATGATGAATAACACTCTATCACTTATTCTAATGTGAATATCGTTTTTCTCATTTGCTAAGCTAGTTCAACGATTTCTCCTAATTTATCATCACCATTTTTGTTTATCATAAATATTTTATCCCAGACGATACATAAATTAACTGGTTGAAAATTTTCTTTATAAGAGAGTTGTCCTTACACTATGCACAGATATATGAGCCTCCGGAACTAATACAAGTTGCTCTATAACAACATCCCGTTTTTTAACAAAAATCATTAATCAACATAAATTTGTTATCTGCCAAAAATAAACTTAATAATTTCATCATATGACCTATGTTAAAGTTGCCTCCTTCCTATTTTTCTAGATACTAATCAAGTAGTATGATCAGGCAATCAAAGACCCATTGAATAGATATATTGTTACATATTTATACTACATCCTAAATAACGATTATGTCAATAGCGTCAATCTTCTGATTTATTATATTTTCAATGAAAAGCTATGCTTTGAATAATGGTTATGACAAGCAATATGTCGATTTTACATTTTATGATAACAAAATTTGAATATTTTACAGGTTGCGGGATACTGAACATACGAAAAAAATATTTTGTGGGGGTTTTTCCTTTTTATGAGTGTGTTCTATATCTTAAGACCTTTGTGGGACTATACTTCTTTCTATTAGAGAATCAACGTGTACCAGATATAACACATTTTAATTGATCATATTCTAAACAATGGATTGCATTATCTTTAGGATACTTCCTTAATTGATATAAATATCATCATTATTACAATGGCCATACATTAACAAATTAAATCAAATCTATTTATAAGAACCTCTCTAAAATAATTGAACGACAGAATAATTTCTATTATTTAAGTATAATTACAATATTATTGAAATAAGCAAGCAAGCTGCTTTTACTTTGCGTTAATAAAATATAAACTATCATTAATTTTATTCTAATTTTCGTTACACTTAAGCGCACTTAATTTTTATTTTACTGTCCTTCAGTTAAATTTTAAGAATTCTCAATTACAAAATGTATATTTATTATACTTTTTGCTAGTTCTTTAATCACTCACCATTACTCGGAAATTTTAACTTATTCTCATTGTTTTTAATAGTTGTTCTTATTTTATTTAGTAATTGGATGTTCCTTTTTACTTAAATAGGGTCTGATTTAGCAATTCATTATTTATTCGATCTCGCTTTTGTTGGTGGTATCTAATTTTCAATAAATCTCAGTAAATTTTGTGAATTCACATATTTATCTGCATCAAGTTTCAACATTTGACAAGTGAAACAAAGTAGCTAATATATCGTCATTCGCCACATTTCGACTTTTCATGGTAATCACCAATAATTTTTAACTTATTTCATTTCTATAGTGTAGAAAAGGCAATTCATCCAGTACACCGGTTTCATCTTTATTGGGAACTCATCACGTACTGGCCAGAACTGGCGCGGACAGAGCTCGAACCTGGGCACGTCTACTTCGGAATCCAGTGCTCTAACGATTGAGCCAACCTGTAGCTCACTACACAATATTTCAATCATATACTAACTAATGTAACTTGGTAAGCCATTTTTCCTTTAGGCGGAGCTTATATGACATCCATATAGACCCAAAGTTCCAGAGAACCATCCCCAATCTGTCATTGCTGAAAAGACACCAAACTAGATGACAAAGTGGTATTGAAATAAACATTTTTATATTTAAACGAACATTGGTTGCGTGGGCGGTGATAACATTTAATGTAATCAAGTTTTCGAACTTGATATAAACAATCATATACTAACTGATGTAGCTCGGTTAGTCTTTTTTTCTTTAGGTGGAGTTTCTATGGTATCCACTTTCTTTACTACACAATTCTTAGTTTATATTGGCAAATGTAAGTCCTTAATTGGTCAAGTGTTTATATCAAGTTCGCAACCTTGATTACGGTAAATTTTATCACGCCCGCGTAACCAATATTCGTTTCATTATATAATGTCAATTCTGTTCCCGACGGAAGCGTTGCACTTGCATGAAATACCAAAGTTTAATAGATTTTGTGTTCAACTCATCTAATTGTAACCAACATACTAAATTAAGAGTATTTCATATATAACAATTTTCTAACTCTAGAACTAATATTATCATACACATTTGAAAAAGGAAGTTCTATAACGTAGGACATACAAAGCAGCTCGTGACTAATTTGCGACAGGTTGGCTCCTGGGTTAGACCTACAGACTCCGAAGTAGACGTACTCATATTCGAGCACAGTCCACGGAAATTTCTGGACAGTACTTGAAGCGTTTACGAACTTGAGCTAAACGCACCAATCCCA
This sequence comes from Eudiplozoon nipponicum, assembly GCA_029291075.1. NCBI lineage: Eukaryota > Metazoa > Platyhelminthes > Monogenea > Mazocraeidea > Diplozoidae > Eudiplozoon > Eudiplozoon nipponicum. Next base: position 96,349 of record JAQBSW010002567.1, on the reverse strand, counting down.
GTGATTCTAGCATATCGTGAAACGCGGTAATACTAAAGTGAGCTGCAAGTACTAACTCGTTTAGAGCCCAACGGCAAATTGTTTAACGAGGTTCAAAGTAAACTGCATATTTGAGATATGGTGTTCAGGTTTAATATTCTCTCTGAACAATGATTATTCTAATCGTTAGCATTACTGCTAGTAATATGCTGGTGTGAATTTTTGATAAATATATTTGTCTGTAGTGTAACTTACAAAAATGAAACACGATTGTGTGCTCATCAAGATGATGATTTAATTTGGGCTTGCTATAATTAAGTAAATATCGATTCCAATTAATAAACGCCTCAAAACCTTGCGAACTAACCTTCGCTGCAATAACTGACGTGTTTGGATCTTTTTAGACTACCAACATAGCCCGTTTGGAAATTGAATAACAAGGATAAAAAATTAGAAGTGAATAATTTTTGAAAGACCGAATACGCTAGTACCTCGTGCATTGAATTTGATTTGGCTGTGGGGATTGCACGATTTATGCTAACTTCCAATCCGAAAGGTTGATTTATGTAGTTGTAGTCATCTCCACTCGTAATTGCAGGGAAAGTATGCGGACGAAATTTAAGTTAAGTTCGAACTAAGGACGATTACGAGGAGTTAAAGCCTTTTTTCAGATTCCTCATACTATCTGTTAATGGCGGCTCGACATCTTTTAACCTGTTTCTCTTTTTACTTTGATTTTAACCCTGGAAGGAAAAACATGCCTCACTGTTTTTGACTGGCGGCAGTTCATTTATGCTGTGTAACAATCAAAAGAAACGGAGTTTCGTTTTGAACTGAAACCAGCATAGATGAGTTAACAAACTAGTATCAACACACTCGCAGTGAAATTATGCCACATTGACTAACTATCTAGTGCTTCTACTGAAAATGTCCTACTTAAGCTAAAACGGATGAAGTGATCATAACGCTAGAGGCAAATAAAGTTCTTACGGCCTATGTAGTTACGAAGAAAAGAGCTACATGCTCGCCCACAAAATTCTGATATCATTACTTGTGGTAATATAAATCATCAACAAACAAATATCTAGATTACCTATAAAAATAGTCCGCATGCTTCTTGCCAGAGGTATGTTGACGCTGGTCCAAGGATAAAAAATTAGAAGTGAATAATTTTTGAAAGACCGAATACGCTAGTACCTCGTGCATTGAATTTGATTGGCCGTGGGATTGCACGATTTATGCTGTAATCTCCAATCCGAAAGGTTGATTTATGAAGTTGTAGTCTCCACTGTAATTGCAGGGAAAGTATGTGACGAAATTTAAGTTAAGTTCGAACTAAGGACGATGAGGAGTTAAAGCCTCTTTTTTCAGATTCCCTATACCATCTTACAATGGTGCCTCGACATCTTTAACCTGTTTCTCTTTTTTACTTTGATTTTAACCTGAAGAAAAACATGCCTCACTGTATTTGACTGGCGGCAGTTCATTTTATGTTGTGTAACAATCAAAAGAAACGGAGTTTCGTTTTGAACTGAAACCAGCATAGATGAGTTAACAAACTAGTATCAACACACTCGCAGTGAAATTATGCCACATTGACTAACTATCTAGTGCTTCTACTGAAAATGTCCTACTTAAGCTAAAACGGATGAAGTGATCATAACGCTAGAGGCAAATAAAGTTCTTACGGCCTATGCAGTTACGAAGAAAAGAGCTACATGCTCGCCCACAAAATTCTGATATCATTACTTGTGGTAATATAAATCATCAACAAACAAATATCTAGATTACCTATAAAAATAGTCCGCATGCTTCTTGCCAGAGGTATGTTGACGCTGGTCCAAGGATAAAAAATTAGAAGTGAATAATTTTTGAAAGACCGAATACGCTAGTACCTCGTGCATTGAATTTGATTTGGCTGTGGGGATTGCACGATTTATGCTAACTTCCAATCCGAAAGGTTGATTTATGTAGTTGTAGTCATCTCCACTCGTAATTGCAGGGAAAGTATGCGGACGAAATTTAAGTTAAGTTCGAACTAAGGACGATTACGAGGAGTTAAAGCCTTTTTTCAGATTCCTCATACTATCTGTTAATGGCGGCTCGACATCTTTTAACCTGTTTCTCTTTTTACTTTGATTTTAACCCTGGAAGGAAAAACATGCCTCACTGTATTTGACTGGCGGCAGTTCATTTATGCTGTGTAACAATCAAAAGAAACGGAGTTTCGTTTTGAACTGAAACCAGCATAGATGAGTTAACAAACTAGTATCAACACACTCGCAGTGAAATTATGCCACATTGACTAACTATCTAGTGCTTCTACTGAAAATGTCCTACTTAAGCTAAAACGGATGAAGTGATCATAACGCTAGAGGCAAATAAAGTTCTTACGGCCTATGCAGTTACGAAGAAAAGAGCTACATGCTCGCCCACAAAATTCTGATATCATTACTTGTGGTAATATAAATCATCAACAAACAAATATCTAGATTACCTATAAAAATAGTCCGCATGCTTCTTGCCAGAGGTATGTTGACGCTGGTCCAAGGATAAAAAATTAGAAGTGAATAATTTTTGAAAGACCGAATACGCTAGTACCTCGTGCATTGAATTTGATTTGGCTGTGGGGATTGCACGATTTATGCTAACTTCCAATCCGAAAGGTTGATTTATGTAGTTGTAGTCATCTCCACTCGTAATTGCAGGGAAAGTATGCGGACGAAATTTAAGTTAAGTTCGAACTAAGGACGATTACGAGGAGTTAAAGCCTTTTTTCAGATTCCTCATACTATCTGTTAATGGCGGCTCGACATCTTTTAACCTGTTTCTCTTTTTACTTTGATTTTAACCCTGGAAGGAAAAACATGCCTCACTGTATTTGACTGGCGGCAGTTCATTTATGCTGTGTAACAATCAAAAGAAACGGAGTTTCGTTTTGAACTGAAACCAGCATAGATGAGTTAACAAACTAGTATCAACACACTCGCAGTGAAATTATGCCACATTGACTAACTATCTAGTGCTTCTACTGAAAATGTCCTACTTAAGCTAAAACGGATGAAGTGATCATAACGCTAGAGGCAAATAAAGTTCTTACGGCCTATGCAGTTACGAAGAAAAGAGCTACATGCTCGCCCACAAAATTCTGATATCATTACTTGTGGTAATATAAATCATCAACAAACAAATATCTAGATTACCTATAAAAATAGTCCGCATGCTTCTTGCCAGAGGTATGTTGACGCTGGTCCAAGGATAAAAAATTAGAAGTGAATAATTTTTGAAAGACCGAATACGCTAGTACCTCGTGCATTGAATTTGATTTGGCTGTGGGGATTGCACGATTTATGCTAACTTCCAATCCGAAAGGTTGATTTATGTAGTTGTAGTCATCTCCACTCGTAATTGCAGGGAAAGTATGCGGACGAAATTTAAGTTAAGTTCGAACTAAGGACGATTACGAGGAGTTAAAGCCTTTTTTCAGATTCCTCATACTATCTGTTAATGGCGGCTCGACATCTTTTAACCTGTTTCTCTTTTTACTTTGATTTTAACCCTGGAAGGAAAAACATGCCTCACTGTATTTGACTGGCGGCAGTTCATTTATGCTGTGTAACAATCAAAAGAAACGGAGTTTCGTTTTGAACTGAAACCAGCATAGATGAGTTAACAAACTAGTATCAACACACTCGCAGTGAAATTATGCCACATTGACTAACTATCTAGTGCTTCTACTGAAAATGTCCTACTTAAGCTAAAACGGATGAAGTGATCATAACGCTAGAGGCAAATAAAGTTCTTACGGCCTATGCAGTTACGAAGAAAAGAGCTACATGCTCGCCCACAAAATTCTGATATCATTACTTGTGGTAATATAAATCATCAACAAACAAATATCTAGATTACCTATAAAAATAGTCCGCATGCTTCTTGCCAGAGGTATGTTGACGCTGGTCCAAGGATAAAAAATTAGAAGTGAATAATTTTTGAAAGACCGAATACGCTAGTACCTCGTGCATTGAATTTGATTTGGCTGTGGGGATTGCACGATTTATGCTAACTTCCAATCCGAAAGGTTGATTTATGTAGTTGTAGTCATCTCCACTCGTAATTGCAGGGAAAGTATGCGGACGAAATTTAAGTTAAGTTCGAACTAAGGACGATTACGAGGAGTTAAAGCTCTTTTTTCAGATTCCTCATACTATCTGTTAATGGCGGCTCGACATCTTTTAACCTGTTTCTCTTTTTACTTTGATTTTAACCCTGGAAGGAAAAACATGCCTCACTGTATTTGACTGGCGGCAGTTCATTTATGCTGTGTAACAATCAAAAGAAACGGAGTTTCGTTTTGAACTGAAACCAGCATAGATGAGTTAACAAACTAGTATTCAACACACTCGCAGTGAAATTATGCCACATTGACTAACTATCTAGTGCTTCTACTGAAAATGTCCTACTTAAGCTAAAACGGATGAAGTGATCATAACGCTAGAGGCAAATAAAGTTCTTACGGCCTATGCAGTTACGAAGAAAAGAGCTACATGCTCGCCCACAAAATTCTGATATCATTACTTGTGGTAATATAAATCATCAACAAACAAATATCTAGATTACCTATAAAAATAGTCCGCATGCTTCTTGCCAGAGGTATGTTGACGCTGGTCCAAGGATAAAAAATTAGAAGTGAATAATTTTTGAAAGACCGAATACGCTAGTACCTCGTGCATTGAATTTGATTTGGCTGTGGGGATTGCACGATTTATGCTAACTTCCAATCCGAAAGGTTGATTTATGTAGTTGTAGTCATCTCCACTCGTAATTGCAGGGAAAGTATGCGGACGAAATTTAAGTTAAGTTCGAACTAAGGACGATTACGAGGAGTTAAAGCTCTTTTTTCAGATTCCTCATACTATCTGTTAATGGCGGCTCGACATCTTTTAACCTGTTTCTCTTTTTACTTTGATTTTAACCCTGGAAGGAAAAACATGCCTCACTGTATTTGACTGGCGGCAGTTCATTTATGCTGTGTAACAATCAAAAGAAACGGAGTTTCGTTTTGAACTGAAACCAGCATAGATGAGTTAACAAACTAGTATCAATATCAACACACTCGCAGTGAAATTATGCCACATTGACTAACTATCTAGTGCTTCTACTGAAAATGTCCTACTTAAGCTAAAACGGATGAAGTGATCATAACGCTAGAGGCAAATAAAGTTCTTACGGCCTATGCAGTTACGAAGAAAAGAGCTACATGCTCGCCCACAAAATTCTGATATCATTACTTGTGGTAATATAAATCATCAACAAACAAATATCTAGATTACCTATAAAAATAGTCCGCATGCTTCTTGCCAGAGGTATGTTGACGCTGGTCCAAGGATAAAAAATTAGAAGTGAATAATTTTTGAAAGACCGAATACGCTAGTACCTCGTGCATTGAATTTGATTTGGCTGTGGGGATTGCACGATTTATGCTAACTTCCAATCCGAAAGGTTGATTTATGTAGTTGTAGTCATCTCCACTCGTAATTGCAGGGAAAGTATGCGGACGAAATTTAAGTTAAGTTCGAACTAAGGACGATTACGAGGAGTTAAAGCCTTTTTTCAGATTCCTCATACTATCTGTTAATGGCGGCTCGACATCTTTTAACCTGTTTCTCTTTTTACTTTGATTTTAACCCTGGAAGGAAAAACATGCCTCACTGTATTTGACTGGCGGCAGTTCATTTATGCTGTGTAACAATCAAAAGAAACGGAGTTTCGTTTTGAACTGAAACCAGCATAGATGAGTTAACAAACTAGTATCAACACACTCGCAGTGAAATTATGCCACATTGACTAACTATCTAGTGCTTCTACTGAAAATGTCCTACTTAAGCTAAAACGGATGAAGTGATCATAACGCTAGAGGCAAATAAAGTTCTTACGGCCTATGCAGTTACGAAGAAAAGAGCTACATGCTCGCCCACAAAATTCTGATATCATTACTTGTGGTAATATAAATCATCAACAAACAAATATCTAGATTACCTATAAAAATAGTCCGCATGCTTCTTGCCAGAGGTATGTTGACGCTGGTCCAAGGATAAAAAATTAGAAGTGAATAATTTTTGAAAGACCGAATACGCTAGTACCTCGTGCATTGAATTTGATTTGGCTGTGGGGATTGCACGATTTATGCTAACTTCCAATCCGAAAGGTTGATTTATGTAGTTGTAGTCATCTCCACTCGTAATTGCAGGGAAAGTATGCGGACGAAATTTAAGTTAAGTTCGAACTAAGGACGATTACGAGGAGTTAAAGCCTTTTTTCAGATTCCTCATACTATCTGTTAATGGCGGCTCGACATCTTTTAACCTGTTTCTCTTTTTACTTTGATTTTAACCCTGGAAGGAAAAACATGCCTCACTGTATTTGACTGGCGGCAGTTCATTTATGCTGTGTAACAATCAAAAGAAACGGAGTTTCGTTTTGAACTGAAACCAGCATAGATGAGTTAACAAACTAGTATCAACACACTCGCAGTGAAATTATGCCACATTGACTAACTATCTAGTGCTTCTACTGAAAATGTCCTACTTAAGCTAAAACGGATGAAGTGATCATAACGCTAGAGGCAAATAAAGTTCTTACGGCCTATGCAGTTACGAAGAAAAGAGCTACATGCTCGCCCACAAAATTCTGATATCATTACTTGTGGTAATATAAATCATCAACAAACAAATATCTAGATTACCTATAAAAATAGTCCGCATGCTTCTTGCCAGAGGTATGTTGACGCTGGTCCAAGGATAAAAAATTAGAAGTGAATAATTTTTGAAAGACCGAATACGCTAGTACCTCGTGCATTGAATTTGATTTGGCTGTGGGGATTGCACGATTTATGCTAACTTCCAATCCGAAAGGTTGATTTATGTAGTTGTAGTCATCTCCACTCGTAATTGCAGGGAAAGTATGCGGACGAAATTTAAGTTAAGTTCGAACTAAGGACGATTACGAGGAGTTAAAGCCTTTTTTCAGATTCCTCATACTATCTGTTAATGGCGGCTCGACATCTTTTAACCTGTTTCTCTTTTTACTTTGATTTTAACCCTGGAAGGAAAAACATGCCTCACTGTATTTGACTGGCGGCAGTTCATTTATGCTGTGTAACAATCAAAAGAAACGGAGTTTCGTTTTGAACTGAAACCAGCATAGATGAGTTAACAAACTAGTATCAACACACTACATGTGGAAATGTAAATCATTGTTAGCTGAATATCTTGATTACTCCAAGCAACAAGAGTCCGCATGTCTCTTGCCTGAGGTATGTTGACAATAAGAACAAATTATAAGGGCACTTTATTAGAAGTAAAAAATCTATTGCTTACAAATATAAGCATATGAGATTTGATCCAGCGCCTTATAAGAACAGTGCCTAGAAAAGTTGTCTCAGATCGCTTAGCTAGAATTCCTTGAGATAGTGTATCGATATGGATTTGACAAAAATTATTATTTTGACTGCAGTTTTATTTAAACTGACGACAACTTGGATCGCTGTCACAATTCGATGTGCAAAATATCTACGCCAAATCAACACGCCAACCCAATTTGGATCATAAAATCCATAATTGTTTCGCACTTCCGTTGCCACTAGTTGTTATTTTTTAACTAAACGAAATTTATTGATAAAGTGGCAGTGATAACTTTATTAGCACCAGCGGTTGCGATCTTGATATAATCACCTGACCCATTACGAATTTACAATTATCAGAATAAATTAAGAATTGTATAGTGTAGATAAAGAAATTCATCTACTAAACCAGTTTTGTCCATATTGGAAACGCAAGTTCGAGCCCTGTCCGTGAAAAAATACGTATTGGTGTGGCAAAGTGGTTCAGTGGTAAGCACCAGATTCCGATGCAGACTTTCCAGGTTCGAGACCTGTCCACGGAAATTTCTGGCCAGTACGTAATGAGTTCTCAATAAGAATGAAACTAGTCTACTGGATGAATTTCCTTGTCTACACTAAACAATTCTTAGTTTATACTGCCAAATGTATGTACATCATGGGTCAGATGTTAACATCAAGATCGCAACCTTCTTTATGGTAATTGTTATCACCGCCCGCCCAACCAATATTCGTTTATTGTGGATTTGACCGCATTTTTCTTGTGTGGGACAATTGATAGCACTCTTAGGTCGGTAAAATCTTGAATTTTGATCATTTGTGTGCTCTGATTATTGGCCGTATTCGGTCTTGTCAAAACGATAGAATAATACTATATATTTATTCAACAGTTTTATTAACCTCTCTCTCTCTGTCTATAACCTATTGAAAACAGGATGGGATTAGGTAAACTGGGGGTATGTGGGGATTACTGCAATATTGAAATCAAACTTTTGTTGATCTGTATATGCGTTCGGAACAGCAATTAGAATATAGATATCATTGGTTGGCGTGTATGTCAATCCATTAATTTTGCTTATAGTTATTCAATAAATGCCACTTTAGTAAAATAAACATGTTTATAGGTACAAAGTTCAAACAATAGCATTTATTCAATATTAATACCGCTTATACTCTTGGGTGGTCAAAATAGAGTACAGATTTACATTAAGTCCGTAGCGATCAGAAAATGTGACTAAATAGTGATTCTCTGTGAATAATCAACAGATACCCAAAATATACACTTATAGAAAAGAAAAACTGGAAAATAATTAACCGAAGCTGTAAAATAAAGCCGATAAATATTCTATGACATATAATCAACCTGTCTGTCCCTCACTCAGCTATTCATCTGCACAATTATACATCGATTTAGCTGCACTATTACAGTCCATATTTTGGATTTTCCTTAACTTATATGAAAACTGCGGTTGACTCTACGTTATTCAGATTGCCGAGGTGAGCTTGATGAAGACCATGGAAGATCAAAACGCTTCAGTACATGTGACTGATGGCAATTTTACTATTTATGCCACCAGTAGATTTAATAGGATTAGTTTTTATCTTGATCTCGCATGTGTGATTAAAGAGAACGTTATTCGAGGCGAGCTAACGTGCATGTTATTATTGATTTCGCATGGCGAACCTAACAACAAGCTAGTCGCTATACAACCAGAAGGTTACGCAAAAGTCAGCATATGAATAATGCGCCAATTTGGTTGAACTTTTGGTTATTTTCGTAGATGGAATATGATTATGGCGCTCTACGAAAAAATCCGCTATCATTAAACAAACTATTTCAGGGTAATTAATAATAACAATGTGTAAAACAAGCATTAGAAGATTAAGATAAACACCAACCTAATATATGTAAATATAAATATATACATATATATATATATATATATATATATATATATATATATATATATATTGACATATGAACTGAACATGTATATATGTGCATTTTATACATTTCTATAAGGTGTGTTGAAGATATATATATATATATATATATGTATATATATATATATAAAGTATGTATATCAAATGATTTGTTTTATATAAATGGATATATGTTTCTATATTTATACATATTGACATATTTATGCAATTGTTGCTACAAGTTTGTTAACTAAGGAGTATGTATATTATTAGTTATTGTAGACCTTTTATGTAGGTTACCAATACATTGCCCTACTTATCTTTTCCTTTCTCTTACTAAGTGCTAACCCAAGCGCTCCGGTTCTTTATCGACAATCTGCTGCCCTTCGTACATCCTTCTGGTCATATTTGAACTAATTGTCACTAAGTGCGCAATACGCAAAACACAATTGCATATATATTATTTATCCGCCACAAACAGTATCTGGCACTCAAGTTGTTTAGTTTAAACGAACATTGGTTGCGCGGGCGGTGATAACAATTACTATTATCAAGGTTTCGATATTGATATAAAGACTTTACCCATTATGTACTTACATATGTGAGTATAAACCAAGAACTGTATAGTGTTTAGAAGGCAATTGATCCAGTATACCGGTGTCGTCCTTTTTGGGAACTCATCATAAACTGGTCAGGACACTGCCGCTGACAGGGCTCGAACCTGGGTACGTCTGCTTCGGAATCTGCGCAGGTTCTGAATACAGAGCCACCCTACCGCACACTACACACAATTTTCATAATGTAACGCGGTTAGTTTTTTCCCGTTTAGGCGGAGCTCATATGGCATTCATTTAGTCCCAAAATTCCAACTAACCATCCCCAAAAGTTTTCAGTCTTCCTAGTTTTGCATTTTAACTTTAATTACCGTGACATCGCAACAGTGCAGTTATGCAACTCCTGCTCGATTCTTTCTCTCTACCTCCCATTAACATTCGGCGCACTAGATAAGATTGTGTATAAAATGGACTTGAGAGAGCTGCACTTGCATTAAGATAAGGTTTGGTCTGCCATTTGCAGTATAAATATAAATTTATTATGGCCATTGCCTTCGCATATTACACGGTATACTTCCTATTAGGAGGAAAATAAACATTTATAACTGAGTGGACTATGGCCATTTCTTTCGAGACAGCTAAACTTCATTTTAAAATCTCTCATGATGTAACTAAATGAAAGAATGTAAAAAGGAAGTCTAGAAGTCTCGAAATAAATGGTTTTAATCCATTTTGTAATTAATGTTTTTTTTGTTCCTAATAAGAAATATATATATATATATATATATATATATATATATATATATATATATTATATATATATATATATTTTTATATATATATATTATATTATCATATAGTGAGTAGCAATATTTTTAAACAGTTATTGATTCGTGGTGTGGTAACAGTTCTGTTAATCAAGTTTTCGATTTGATATCGCCAATCCAATTGTATTTAATCAGTCTTCGAACAATATAACAAAACTACCGCCAGTCGCAACGCACTGACGCGTTTCGACCTTCCATAATCATCATCAGAGTACGACGGCAAACTGACTAGCGAGGATCAAACCGCATTGCATATATATGGAAAGCAAAATTAGATATGCGGCTCTCACCTCTAGTAGTCTCGCATACATTGTACTTGACTGGAAATGTCGGCTGCACAGTTTCTATGCAGTCACGAACATTAACTGTTTGCAGCTTTTGCCACATACATATATATAGGCAATACAATTGAACAATAATTGATTGCGCGGGTGGTGGTAACAATTCTTTAAATCAAGTTTGCGAGCTTGAGTAAACACCAATCCTATTGTATTTAACCAGTCGTCGAACAACATAACAAAACTTCCGCCAGTCGCAACGCACTGACGCGTTTCGACCTTCCATGATCATCATCAGAGTACGACGGCAAACTGACTAGCGAGGATCAAACCGCATTGCATATATGGAAATCATTTAGATATGCGGCTCTCACCTCTAGCAGTCTCGCATACATTGAACTTGACTGGAAATGTCGGCTGCACAATTTCTATGCAGTCACGAACATTAACTGTTTGCAGCTTTCGCCACATATACATATATAGGCTATACACTAAAACAATAATTTATTGATATATGTATATATATATATATAGGCAATACACCAACAATAATAATTGATTGCGCGGGTGGTGGTAACAAAATTCTTTAAATCAAGTTTGCGAGCTTGAAGTAAACACCAATCCCATTGTATTTAACCAGTCGTCGAACAACATAACAAAACTACTGCCAGCTGCAACGCACTGACGCGTTTCGACCTTCCATGATCATCATCAGAGTACGACGGCAAACTGACTATCGAGGATCAAACCGCATTGAATATATATAGAAATCAAATTTAGATATGCGGCTCTCACCTCTAGCAGTCTCGCATACATTGAACTTGACTGGAAATGTCGGCTGCACAATTTCTATGCAGTCACGAACATTAACTGTTTGCAGCTTTCGCCACATATACATATATAGGCAATACAATTTAACAATAATTGATTGCGCGGGTGGTGGTAACAAATTCTTTAAATCAAGTTTGCGAGCTTGAAGTAAACACCAATCCCATTGTATTTAACCAGTCGTCGAACAACATAACAAAACTACCGCCAGCTGCAACGCACTGACGCGTTTCGACCTTCCATGATCATCATCAGAGTACGACGGCAAACCGACTTAGCGAGGATCAAAACCACATTGAATATATATGGAAATCAAATTTAGATATGCGGCTCTCACCTCTAGCAGTCTTGCATACATTGAACTTGGACTGGAAATGTCGGCTGCACAACATCTATGCAGTCACGAACATTAACTGTTTGCAGCCAACACATTATATAGGGCATTATACTATGATGATTGATTGCACGGGTTGTGGTAACAATGCTTTAAATAAAGTTTGCGAGCTTGAAGTAAACACTAAACCCATTGTATTTAGCCAGTCGTTGAACAACATAACATTGCGGTTGGCGGTAGTTTTGTTATTTTGTTCGACGACTGGTTAAATAGAATGGGATTCTTGTTTACTTCAAGCTCGCAAACTTGATATAAATATTAATTACCAACACCCGCACAATCATTTATTGTTAAATTGTATTGCCTATAAATAGAATTGTTCCGGAACGAAGTGAGCACATTTGCTTAAATCTGCTATTGTGAGCATTTTACTGTGTATGCGTGACAAGAGGCTTGAAATTGATTCCCGAAATTTGGAATCAAAACGTAGTTAGTCAACGAAAATTAGATCGTAGCTCATTTTTAGTGGCTAGTATGAAAAATGGTAAAGCCTTCGGAGTTCGAATCAGCACCCAATCACAACGAAGACGAACACAATGCGAACTTGGAAATGGGAATTGATTTGATATTTATGAAATTGTTAGTTCAATGTGACAATTCAGCAATGCTTCCACACGTACGCACGGAGAAAATTACAAATCATCTCGCTAAAATTTTTATATATTGATAGGTTATAATGACTTTTATTGTCATTTAGACCAAAATTACTTTTGTGCTATTGGTTTAGAAAAATGGATATTATATATATATATATATATATATATATATATATATATATATATATATATATATATGGTATAAGACTAATAATGCATGCGGTGGCTAAACCATTTCATCAAGTACCGCGCACGTTTTTACTTGGCACCTATGATGTACTAGCCAGAATCTTTGCGATAATGGTTCAAACCGGGGCAAGTTTCCTTCAGAATTTTGAAAAAGTCGACTATGCTTACTATGTCATGCATCTCATGCTGCTTTCGTTTACACGAACATGCCTCTTGAGTCAGCTTTTTGTTGGTTTGCAGCATATTTTGCAGACATTTCAACATCATGCTTCAACTGGCCACACAACATGTCATTTCAGAACTCATCACCATAGCAACTGTGGAAGTGATATTGTTTTGAATGCATACTGTAAGATGAATATAATAGAACTACAAATTATGTTCAATAAAATCTTGTTATGTGTTTATAAATTAATATTTATTTATATTTTTTCATTTATTTAAAACTAGACGACCAATCTGACCAATAGAAGTAAATTGTTGCGATACTGGATATTGCCTACCTACATGATCTCTGCTTTAGCTGGCATAGTTTCGCTACCAGTATTTCCTTTCAGCGGAAAAAATTCGGATACCATTCTCAGTACTCTTCATAAACCCAAATTTTATTACGTTGTCTAAATTCAATTTGACTGTTTAATGTATAAATCTGTTTTAGTAATATCATAATACCCAATTGAAGTTTCCTTAGATAGTCGCGCATTGCGCCTAATTTCCCAAAGATATGACTGCTATGTAAAACAGAATAAGTGGCTTAATTTTAATTTACACTATGCACGCGTTAGACTAATTGATTTATGAAACCACTGAATCAAGGCTGATTTCAGTTATTAGGGAGATGAGCTAAGTAAAATAAATATATCGTTAAACAATCAATGATTGAGCGTGTGGTGGTAACAATTATTAAATCAAGTTTGCTAGCTTGAAGTAAATCCCAATCCCATTGTATTAAACCAGTTGCCAAATAACATATCAAAACAGAACAGTTGAGTAATGTTTGTTAGTATGTATTAGGTGTTGCGAACCTAGTAACAAATTAGTTCAGTTGTGACCAGAAGGATAAACCACAGGGAGCATGAACGGAAAGTATAATCTCATGCACATTCGTTTCGTGCTTACTGGCGACTCATCAGTAGGAGCCGGTATTACGCCCTTTAACCACTATATATTCGGTAGAAGTATGTGGAATAATAGGACGGTACAATCTCCTAGACGAACGTGTGAACCTGCAATAGTGCAGCTAACATCATATAAAGTCTACGAAAATGCGACTTCAACGCTAACTCACACTATATAATATATATATACCTGGAAATGTAAAGGATTCAAGATTTTACCGACCTACGAGTGCCATCAATTGTCCCGCACAAGGAAAGGGCGGCGAGTTTAAAAGCATAGCAAAACTACCGTCATTCACACGAAATGACGCTTTTCGACTATCCATGATCATCATTGGAGTACGACAGAAGTCTGACTAACTTTGATCAAACCACAATGCATATATATGAAAGGCAAAATTTGTTACGTGGCTCTCACCTCTAATAATCTCGTATTTATGAGACTTGACTGTAAATGTCGACTGCACAATTTACATACAGTCAAGAACATTAACGTTTTGAAGCTATCGCCGCAAATATATGTAGGTAATACAATTAAACAATCAATGATTGCGACGGTGGTGGTGACAATTTTGAAATCAAGTTTGCCTGATTGAAGTAAACAAAAAATACTTTTTTATCTAAATAGTCGTCGATATATAACGTTATTAAGATCAAAGACATCCTCAATGGTAATAAAAATTCATCAGTTGTAAAAAACATGCCCGGTTAAGTGATCATAAAGTTAGTCGATTAAAGGGCTCAATTAAGATATTAAGTAAAATTAGTGAAGGTTCGACGAGAGTATTAAGAATTTTACCGAGAGGAAAAATTAGTTATTTAATGAAATTGATTAATTAATACAAAATGCCATTTATATATGATCAAATCTCTGAAGGCATTTAAATAAAATTATCAACTTGATTAGAATAAAAAGACGAAATTTTAATGGATCGTGCTCTAAATAGTTTATATTTATACAATAGTCTTCATCATTTACTGGAGCTAGTTTCGGATTCTGATTCGTGCAAACATCTATTCCTACGTTTAGTTAATGCTGTTTACTAAATGGAGCCTAGCGTTTTTTCCGCCGCCATGTACTAATGAAAGATACCAGGAACGGTATCAGATATATTTCCGCAGAAAAGCGGTATGGTAAACAAAGCTTTGCTAGTCACAACATAGATCAAGTGATGAAGTAATCTTTTCATTAAATCAAGTTTGTGAGCTTCAGACAAGTACCAATCCAATTATATTCTAATAGTCGCAAAATTAGCAGAACTATTGTCAGTTATATTTTCTGGTGCGTTTCGACCTTCCTTGGTCCACATCATAGCACGACGGCATACTAACTTACAGCAATCAAACCGCAATACAAATAGAAGTTTTCGAAAATCAGATATGCTGCTCCGATCTCATGTAGTCTTGTATATATTTTGCTTGAAATGAAATTTTGGCTGTACAATTTATGCTCAGTCTCTAACAGGACCTACTTGCAAATTTCGAAACAAAAATATATGTTTCACAACATATTTTGAAATCAATTTTGCGAGGTTGAGATAAACACGAATCCTATTGTACCCTACCACTTGCACAAAATAGTAGAATTGTGGTCAGTTACACGTACTGACGCTCTTTAAATTTCCTTTTCATTGTTGTTATATTATGTGGCTGGTTTGATAAAATGTGATTGATGCTAATCTAATGTTCGGAAACTTTATCTAATATATTCTATTCGCACATGCGCAATAATTGATTGTTAAATCGTATAAATCATATAAAAGTGGCAAAATCTGAAAAAGGGTATTACGCGTGACTCTGTATAATTGATGCGGTTGGTATTTACAGGCAACAACTGGAAGTTAAAGCCACATATCTTATTTTCCACGACTTATATTTGAATTGCGGATTGATACTCATAAGTCAGTTGCCGTCCTATCTGATTATCACGTAAGCTCGAACGAATGACGGTTGTTCTTTTATGTTGTGCGATTGATTATTTACAATGGAATGGGTGTTTATCCCATGCTCGACAACTTTATATGAAGAAGTGTTGTCATCTTCCTTGCAATCAATGAATAAGAAATTGTGTAAATAAAGCAATTTGTCTGTTTTTGGTAATCTAGTGCTTATCCCATATGCACGTTGTACTAGATTCACTGTGTTTAAAAACATTTTCCCACAAGAGATGGCAAGAAGGTATTTTTCTTTCGTACGAATACGTAATTTAAATTTATTTGTATACTAAATACTTGAAAGCAGCTATCCAAGATGGCTAAATATCTGATCCTATCTAAATGACCATCTATGTAAGGTGCATGCACTGGACTTGGGTTGCCTTATCGAACACTGATCTATAATAAATAATTAAAACCAACTGCAATATTGGATCTATGTGACCTTATATTTATGACATTTGACATCTGTATTTGATAAAAATGCAATGAAAAATAATTCACGCATGCACAAAAATGAAAATAAAGTATAGATTTTTAAACAGGTAGATTAATCAATTTGGTGATAAATTCCTAAATGCATAGATATCAAGAAATCGTACGCGCGGCTTGATTTGTAAAAGAATAATTTCAGTTAGATCTAGATGTTATCCTTTTAGCTACCATTAACAGGAGTTAAAATATCACGCCTGGCCGTAGTTTTTCTATGTTTTCCAATCAACTAAATTTGGGATTGATATTTATATTTGAGCTCTGTAGATATGATTTATCACTTTCCTAGCAATTATTCAATCAATTATTGCTAAATTGAATAAGCAATATCAATAAATAAATAAGCTGCTAAATCTTAATATTATGACTGCGGATATAATAGGCGACTTCAAGATGTGACATTCGAATCTAAACTTGATATAACTAGATACTATTTGCATACGTTATGTGTAGTGTCGTGCTTGGATGATATACAAAGTCAGTCGAAACGCCTCGATGCTTTGGACTGTCATTAGCTTGGCTGTTTTTTACTTCAAACGAGAAGAGAGAATTGATATTTATGTTAATTTTCAAAACATGGCGTTATTTCTGAAATTCGCTTTACACGTCGAGAATACGGAACATGGGAGCACCATTAGTTAAGCAGCAATTGAAAAAAGTATCGTTTGAACATACATATGGAAATTGTTGGAATTTGTGCCTCGAAATGATAGCAATCAATCTAATCAAATACCGAAATATAGCGAAATCGATATCATATCACAACGAAGTAATTCTTGTGTGTATTCATTTTACTTGAATATATATCGGAGTTTTCTCAATTAATGTTCTAAATATTTCAAATCAGCTATACTACCACTGTTATAGATTTCGTTGGCTTATTTTTATACTATAAGTATGATTTTAGTGAAAAGGTATTAGTGTACCCAAATTGGTATATTTTCTATAGTAATCATCTTCTAAAATCCCCTTATTCCACCGAAATTTCATATTGTGGAAAGTTATCGCCTTCTTCCTTTTCTTTTCAAACGAGAACATTAGATCACCTATTTTATTTGATAAATTAATAAAGTTTATAAATTCATCATCACTATCATGTTTTAAAGAAACCTTATAAAAATTTAAATTTTATAGATGTTCTTTCTAAGAGTGTTCTCTCAGTATAATGCATAACTATGTCAGCAACCGGAATGGACAATGATTGCACCATTGGCACACCTTTCAGTTGCTCATGGTGTACTTTTTTGTAAATGGTTTATGGAGACGATATATAGTTTTAATTTTTATAACACAATTCTTGAAATTATTTGGCTTTCATCTAATAGAATATTTGAATAGTATTCCATCGAACACTCATTCTAACCAGGAACTTACAATACCAAGCGCACAGAATAGAACTACTAGAGGCATATGACAAAATTTGCAACGACCGTAATCTGACGTGTCAAGGATGCACCAAATTTAGGTTGGAAAATGATAACATAAAGCCATGAAATACGGTCACACTCAAAATTCTTATCTACATTGGCGCTCACAATAATCCAGCCTTTGGATAGATTTGGAAGGCAGTTAACATATCTGCATATGAAACCGCAGTAGACTGACCAGAATACTAACAAACTAAATCGAAACACAATCAGGGAATATTATTATTAACGGATCAGGAGTTGAAAAATCGGTAGGCTCAATATTCAATGAAGCATTATTCATTATAAGGCAGAGAAGATTGAATGAATAGGAAGATATAAATATTCAAAGTAAATGACGAATATATTCGTCATTTTTATTTAATACTTCAATATTCTTGAACTTTATTTAACCTGTATTGAGTCATTCTCCAAAAATCAGGCATGAAGTTTCCATTTAAGAAAGGGACCCTTCCGCGATTATTTTCCTTTGCACTGCCTATAGTTTGCTATTTGGAGCTCTTTCATTTTAAACGCTTCCGTTATTTCAATTTATTCTTTATATAAGACCAGTCACAACTTTTTCATTTATTCGCAAGTTGCGATAACCTTACCTATCTAACTAGTCAGAATTTATTTATCTATCGATTAAGAAGGTTGTAAGTTGGTATGAGTTCAGATATGCTAAAAAATACCTCTAGCTAGAGAATGCAACTTTACAATTTAGTAAAATTTTGTATTCATGCATAGGGTCTGTTATAGTTTGACGTGTATGAAATTAGTAAGTATAAGTGGATTATTATAATTAAGGTTACGGTCTTGATATAAACACCCAACCCATTAATTACTTACACATGTCAGTATAAACTAAGAATTGTATAGTGTAGAAAAGGCAATTCATCCGGTAGACCGGTTTCGTCCTTATTGGGAACTAATCATGTACTGGCCCGAATTTGCCGCGGACAGGACTCGAACCTGGGCACGTCTGCTTAGGAATCTGGTGCTCTAACCACTGTGCCATCCTGCCGCGGTTCGAGTTCTGTCCGCAGCAAATTCTGGCCAGTACATGATAAGTTCCCAATAAGAATGAGCTCAGTCTACCGACAAATATCCCCACTGGAATAACTCAGTGGTTAGAGCACCAGATTCCAGAAGTGGGCATTTGGTTCAGGTCCTGTCCGCGGAAAATACAGTTGTACATGATGAGTTCCCAATAAGGACGAAACCGGTCTACTGGATGAATTGCCTTTCTACACTATACAATTCTTAGTTTATACTGACATATGTAAGTAATTAATAGGTCAGGTGTTTATATCAAGACTGCAACCTTGATTATAATAATTGTTATCACCACCCGCGCAACCAATGTTCGTTTAAGTATAAGTGGATGTTTGACATGTGTGTTTGTGTAGCATTACCGTCAACTGTACAATCATAGGACGCGTCTAAACGTCACGGTCCTAGTGACTTTATGAAAATATTTACTCAATACCCGATATACCAGGGGAATTTGGAGACCCATAGATTTAAACGTAGATGGATATCTCCATAGGGTTATGCAGGTGTGTATGTATGTGTGTGTATTTATCAATGGAATACCAGGATTGGTTATTAATATGTTTGAATAATACTCACAAAAGCGTGATGTATCGAAGAAGGGGGTTATTTGTGTTGCTCTATTGTGCTATGTGTAGTACCATTTTTCGTGAATATTTAACGAGCTTAACAAATAACTTCAAGAACTCGAAGACAAAAACGTTATTTGAATGCAGTGTGTGATTAAAGATTTTATTTAAATCTTCACTAAGTCACTTATCAAGCATACAATTGATAAAGGAACCGACCAAAATTGAGATGAATTGTAGTGCATATATTTTTGAGTATAAACTAAGAAATGCCTACTGCAGAAAAGTAAATTTATCCGGTAGACCGGCTTCGTGCTTATTGCCAGTATTTGCCATGGACAGAGCTCAAAACTGGGCACGTCTGCTTCGGAATCTAGTGCTTAAATCACTGAGCCACCCTACCGCAAACTACACACACCTTTCAGTTATATACTCACTAAGGTAACTCGGTTAATTTTTTTCATTTAGGTGGAGCTCATATGGCATCCGTTTAAACCCAAATTTCGAACTAACTATCCTCCATCTGTCATTATCAAACAGACAACACTCTACATGGGGAAGTGGTATCTAAATCCCCATGTAGTGTGTTGTCTGTTTAATAATGACAGATTGGGGATGGTTAGTTGGGAATTTGAGTCTAAACGAATGCCAAATGAGTTTCACATTAGTGTGTATATAGCTAAAAATTGTGTACTGTGCACCAGGGTGGCTCAGTGGTTAGAGCACCAGATTTCGAATAAAACGTACCAAGGTTCGAGCCCTGTCCGCGGCAAATTCTGGCCAGTACGTGATGTTTTCCCAATAAGGATGAATCTGGTCTAGTGAATGCATTGCCTTTTCTAAACTATACAATTCTAATCTTATACTGACATATGTAATTAATTAATGGGTCAGGTGTTTATATCAATATCGCAACCTTGATTACATTATTATAACCGCCCGCTTAGCCAATGTTCGTTTAATCGTAATGCATGTTTTTTTAAATAGAAGGTTAACTATAAACAGTAGCAATACTGTAAAAGGACAGTCATTAAAAATGTCATATAAATGAGTATGAAAAGCAATTATCATCAGTAGATTTATATTCACTCACGATGCATTATATTCTTATTTCCTCTCACATGCTGGGTGCAAATGTGAATAAGAATTTGCTCAAAAAGGTTGGCGTTTCACGAGTTATTTGGATCTCAACTATGAAATGTTTCGGCGGCCCTCATGTGGTTCTTGTTGGATATCATTTTTGGCATGTTATGTTTAGTCACACTGAACGTGGTAGTATGCTAAATTGCATAGAATCTAGGCGATTTCCCGAAGTCACCATGAACAGAATGTGCACTTGTACTGTCGAAATAATTCAATTATCGAACAGAAATTTGGGGCAAAACGACAGTGTCTTTAGTAAAAACCACAGACACAGCACGTCTTTATAAAAAACACATTAGGCTAATAACACACAGACAACAGTTTTTATTCATGCTATAACGTTTTGTGGTCTCCACAAAGCGATGTTTCGCTCAGCGCTATTTGAAAAATCTTTAACTTTTTTTGTGCATTGTCACACAAAACTATTCTTAAGGTGAATGCTTATTCTCTAGAGACAGATGATTTTAATTTTTGTCATGGGTCTAAGGCTAGTAGAATGTACAATTTTGCCGAAATGTCAATGTGAATGTTCTCTTAATATAGTCAGGTAAGAAAACTAGCATAAGTAACAATTCAGAACTAAAATTATTCAGTTTTGTGGCAGTACATTTTGCTAAAATAAAATACGAGTATTTTCAAAATAGCAATGGATGGAAGGATCCCTAACCATTAACTCAAAGTCACGAAAGCAACAATACCTCCGTTATAACAGTTAAATACTGTTTGGTGCGGAGAACTAATATATATGCAAGTATGTATTAGGTGTTGCGAACCAAGTAATAAATTAGTTCAGTTGTGACCAGAAGGATAAACCAAAGGCAGCATGTTCGGAAAGTATAATTTCATGCACATTCGTTTCGTGCTTACTGGCGCCTCATCAGTAGGAGCCGGTATTACGCCCGTTTAATTTTAAATTTGAATATTGGTTTATGAGTAAAGAACAGCTACTATGTTACAATTTAAATTGATATAAATAAAGAATTTGGTAGTATTTCTATGCCTATACTTTTTAAAAGTGCTACAAGTATATAAAATTTTGTCTCTACAACAAAATTGGCTTTCACGTAGATTTCGGACGTTTGCAAAAATCCATAAATTGCTAATTAATTTTTTACATGAGTTTTGCGAAATTGGTATAAGCACCAATCTCATGTATTTAACCAGTCGCACAACGTAGCAAAACTACCGTTAGTCACAGGCTTGTTTTAAATTAATATTATCAACATCCACGCAATCAATGATTATTTAATTGCTTTTGACATATCATTATTTTTTTTAACATTGATCAAATAGTTTAAAATATTCAGTTTTGCATTTTTAAAATTCTTTTATGAAATATGCCTTATAACATTCGTAGACAAAAAAAAACACAAATTTTACAGCATAACAAAATTATTGGTGACATTATAAAGCATGCTTGAGCTATTCTGTACGAAGTATTTTGCATCTACAAAAAAATTAGTTTAAATAGGACCAGAAAGTCAATCCAAATTCAGCATTAGCTAAATTGATAATCTCATTTACACATGTGCATCCTGCTTATTGGCGACTCACGCATAGGAGCCGGTACTACACCAAAAACCTAATGTATTATAGGTTTCGGTGTGTATTACGGGCTACTACTGGTGAGTCGAGGGTAAGCTCGAAAGTCATGTGTAAATGAGATTGTACATTTTGTTCAAACTCGCCTTGGCTCATCCTTCAGGTCCTCTTAATTACGCAGAACTTATACATAATTTCATATATATATATATATATATATATATATATATATATATATATATAACCGCAATAAAAAATATATAAATATGGTTAGGCAGTACAAGGTGAAGTTATCTTTGCAGGAAAACGAAACGTCATCATGAATATTTAAATTATGTGTGACTTTAATTAATTAGGTTGACAAATTTCACTGAATAGGGTTATACTTAATAGATGTGTAAAAGAGTCGTGAAAACGTACTGAAAATCTATTTCTCAGGAAATTCCAAAGAATAATCTACATCAAGCTCTCGATCTTGATATAAACACAAGTCTAATTATACACATACATTGTCTGTATATAATAAAAATTGTATATTGTAGAAAAGGCAATTCACCCAGTTGTGGGAATTCACCACGAACTGTCCAGAATCTGTCGCGGACAGGGCTCGAACTTGGACACTTATGCTGCGGAGTCTGGTGCTCTAACCACTGAGCCACCTTGCCGCACTGCACCGCATGCGCAAACAATGCTCGTTTAATTAACGAAGTGTGCATTTTTAAAATAATGGGCATAGAATAAAAATCAATAACTTATCATGCGTATCAATTACGGTGAGCAAATATTTTAGCCAATAATTGCAATTACTTGTAAAATTTATTTGGAAATTGTTGGATTTTCATTGTACGTGTTATTTATGTTATCATCAGGTGGAGAAATAGCAGTGGAGAATCGTGATATTCTTTTACTAATGCGATTTGAATTTCAAATTTGCGAATGCACTTTTTTACATGATTCAGAATTAATTATAAATATCATCAGTTAATTGCATTCCTTTTCTTATAATCATGTTTGCGGTATTGATATAAGCATCTGAACCATTAATTACTTAGATATGCCAGTAAAATCTAAGAATTGTATAGTGTAGAAAAGCGAATTCGTCCAGCAGACCGGTTTCGTCATTTTTGGGAACTCATTATGTACTGGCCAGAATTTGCCGCGGACAGGACTTGAACCTGGACATGTCCGCTTCGGAATCTAGCGCTCAAACCACTGAGCCACCCTGTCGCACACAACACTACACACAATTTTCAGTTATATACTGAATAATTATATACTAACTAAGCACCTGACCCTTTATATCAAGACCGTGATCTTGATTATAATACTTGTTATCACCGCCCGCGCCACCAATGTTCGTTTAATCATAATTGAATTCCTTGACAAAATATGTGAGCACCTTCGTCCTCATATGCATCTAACAATTTTTTTAATATTATAGATCGTCTTTATCTCTACAAATGCATATTCACCAGGGCTACACATGGAATTCGTTTTAATTCTATTATAACCGAATTTTAATTTACTTTTTCTTTGTCGTTTCTTTCATATTACTAAAATTCAGCAGCTTCTTTGTTAGTGAAAGATATTCTCTATTAAAATTTAGTTATATTTGCGAGACAAGGCACGTTTCGGTGTCAGGTTACATAAATTATTCATTTGCAAATGAATCGGCAGTCCTTGGCTCGTTGGCTTAGTTCTAAAGCTCAGAATGAATTTACTCAGCATTGCATTGAATTTAAAATAGCGCAGTAGACAAATATTGCTCCCATGGGCATCGAAAAGTAAACTCAATGTGCAATTCCATCTAAAAGACTCTTAGATTAGTAATACTGGTTGTTAAAATTTTTTAACACATTTAAAAAGCCGATTTGACCGAAATTTTGGTTTCTGAGCACGCATATCTTGCTGCTCTCCAGTGATAAGATAAGACAGAAAGCTAATTAGGATTAAAATTTATATTTTGCATTTGTTTACCATATTTATTTAATACTTTGAAGTTAATAGCCCTGATATTGTTCTAATTCGCTGGTTGGTGATAAGTGTATATGCTCTTTTACTACATGCATAATCAAAGTAAGATTTTCTGTTGAAACAATGGTTTAATAAATGTAACTTCAACAAAAAATGCAGCCGGATTGTGTTATATGCCTACTTTATGAATTTTGTTAAATCAAAGCCTATTGATTCAATAAGAATATATTAGATTTCTTATCATTCTTTGAAATGAATTGGAAACTATTATTGAAAACTTGTGAAAATTAGATTCACTATCCGACAGAAATGTGGCCATCGTTTTCGTACTGGCGATTGCATTTAAAATATACTAAACCTTTAGAAATTGACTAAGTGCCATCCATAGGAGGTTCATATGGTTGAAGATTTTACCAAATTTCCGTAAATGTTCATAGTTATGTTGATATTTGTGGCTAATCTACGCCATTGAATATTGTTTGGAAGAAATATAATTTGAAATTAATTTTCAAGAATTAAAAACCGGAAATTTAAAAATATTGAATATAATGGAGTAAGTATTCGAAGGTTACGTGATCTGCGCTTTCTTCCTGTAGTTTTCTTTTTTTTTCTTCTTCCGAAATATTTCGGCTAAACTTATCGATAGCCTGCTTATTCTTCACAAGTTTTGCAAATGAATCTAAACTTGTGAAGTATAAGCAGACTGATAAAGGCTACCGATAAGTTTAGCCGAAATATTTCGGAAGAAGACAAAAAAGAAAACTACTGGAACAATGAAAGCTGCGTTAGTCAAAACGCAAATCAGGTAATTTCAATTAATCCAAGTTCGCAAAAACAATCTTCATTCAAGTATTTGAAGGTGTTTCATGTTGCAAATTGGATAACAAGGTGCACAAAGAATGATAGATTTATGGAGATATTGATCATCGGCGTTGCAAATTGAACCATCCTAGTGTAAAATAAATGCATCAGTTAGACTAATGAAACGTCCTTATTAAACAATTTGGGTACAACAGTCAGATTGGGCAATGAGACTAAAATAAGTGAACTGTTGTTCCATTGTTACCTAACTTATCAAGTTGGCCCAAAAGACATTCCAAACACTCTTCAAGCAAAAAAGCCTATAGCCAAACATGCAACAACGTTAATGCAAAAAACTTCTCACGTGTATGTGGATGACATATTTTATTTTACCCCATGCCTACAAATTTTCACATAGTCTTGCAACAAATTAATAAGGCCATTTTAATTTTTACGCGTTTCAAAAAGATATAACTGGCTAAAAATGTTTACTAATTTGGCCATACGACTCATATAATAAAAAAAAAGGTTTAAGTAGAAAGGCAATTAATTAGCTATTAGACAATCATTGATTGTGCGGGGCGTGATAATACACGGTTCATCAGTTGTGCTTACTTAAGATAAATTTCAATCTCATTTTATAAAAACTAAATGCAAAACAAGCGTCAGTCCGTTGTACTGACACTACGAGCAACTTTGGTTGTCATAAAGACACGACGGCAATCTAACGAACGAGGACCAAATCGAAATGCATACATAAGATATATAAAATAAGATTTGCAAATCTAACCGCTATAAGTCACACGAGGAACGCATCAACACACATCCACCACAAAGACGAACTCGTTGCGTATTTGGAAATGGAGATCAATTGGATTTTTGCGAAATTGATAGTACAAATCTCCTACTCATCCTACCCATCCTATTTCATTAAACCTGTCGCCTAACATAGTCACGCCCCAGTAAGTCAAATGAGCTGACGAGTTTTTAAATTCTACAATTATCATCAGAACGCGACGGCAACATAAATAATGAGCACCACACCGAAATTCATAAATAAAGAATATAAAGCCAGGTATACAGCTCTTAATCATAACAGTCTCGCATACATTGTACTTGACTGGAGCTATCGCTTACAATATTTCTATGCAGTCGGAAACGTTAAATTTTTGCAAATACGCGACAGGCATTTCAGTTATACAATAAATAAAAAAATTTTGCGCGCGAGTGTCATAAAAATGCATTCAATAATAATTACAGGCTTCGGTAAAGCGCCAATATTTTTTTGCATGCCAGTCGTCTTACGCACTTGTGAATTTTAAAATTGTCCCAATTTTATAATTCGCTACTTATGATTTACTTAATTTATCAACAGACAAACTATTATAACCTTTTAAGTAAATTATCTAAGCTTTCTTGAAGGAGTTCCATTGATGCGCACCTGGAATAATTGTAATTACCTGATCTGCGTTTTGACTAACGCAGCTTTCATTGTTCCAGTAATTTTCTTTCATCAATATATTTCGGCCAAGCTTACCGTAGGCCTTCATCAGTTGCATTTCACGAAACAAATGAAGCAAGTGTGTTATTTCCTCTAGTCATAATATTTATATACCTCAGACTGACCTTTCATTAGATATTCGCGTGTCACATATGTGAGTGTGTGTACATTTTCATAACCGTTGTTTTCATCTAACTAATTTCGACCAGAGTGGCTGAATAATAATTTATCAATTGCATGCAATAACTATTCGTTTTTTTTCAAGAAACATTTAACATGGAACTATAACAGAAATGCCGTTAAATGGTATAATAAATATACGCTAATGAAACAACAAATCGTGAGGCAAGTGTCAAATATTTCCTTTTTAAGTATTTGTTTAAAACATGATATTATTCCTAAATGTTTTCGTTTTAAATTAAATTTTAAGTTAAATGCTTATGGCATGTCCCTTAAACATGAGCTTTGTATAAATATTATAAAAACTTTGATTCGTGATTTAGTTAAACGTAAGATTATACTTATTAAGGAAAAAACTAAACTAAGATCGTTGTTAACTTCTCTTTTGCACGCAGATGATTTTAAATGCATTGAGGATTTCAGTGATAAAGCCCGTAATAGAGAAATTAAAAAAGTAAAAATTAGACATAATAAAAAATTAGCTGACTTGGGAATTTATAGACCCCAAGAAAATGATAATTTAATCGGGACTAATAGAATAGTAAATCTATCAACATTAAATCTTAAGAAGGATCAAGTTGAACTACTTAACCGTGGTTTAAACATGGCTATTCCTAATGAAAGATCAGTTAGAAACGAATTAATTACTGAGGCTGTCAAAACGGCAAAGCTTCTTTCGGATAATGATAAGGTGAAATTTGAATTAGACGTTGCCTCATTGGTTTTAACACACAAAGAGGATAAAGTTAAGCCTAATTATGAAATTAAACATCTCAGAAAAGATTTAGTATCAAATAATGTTATATGTCTTAAGGCGGATAAAGGAGGAGCTACAGTTCTGATGAATCAATCTGATTATAACAATAAAATGATAGAACAGTTAAGTAATGCTGAAGTATACAATAAAATAGCAAAAGACCCTACTGATAAGTTACAAGGGCAAGTAAAATTATTAATCAATAAAATGATTGCTAATGAAGAAATGGATTCGACGCATGGTAACACTCTCATTCAAAGAGATACGGTTGCACCCAGAGTTTATGGTTTGGTTAAAGTGCATAAGCCAGGTAATCCTTTAAGAATTATAGTGAATGTACAACACTCCCCAACATATAAAATTTCAAAGTTTTTGTGCCATAGAATAAGGAAATATTCCTATTTCTTAGAACATACCTTGCTTAACTCATATCATTTGGTTGAAATTGTTGATAAATATGTACTAGATGAAAAGGATAGATTAGTAAGCTTAGATGTAGTATCTATGTACACAAATATACCGGTACCTGAGGCTCTGGATTGTTTTAAACGTTTCCTAGTTGATCACCCACTAATATTAGAAGGAAGCAAAATGACATTAGGACACGTCATGGAGATGATGTGTATTTGTATGTCCTCCACTTATTTTAAATTTCGTAAGGAATTTTATAAACAAATTAGAGACGTTCCAATGGAACAACCTTTATCGGTCCCAATAGCCAATATCTTTATGCATTATTTGGAAAATAATCTGTTGGATAAAACTCCATTGAAACCAAAACTGTACCTACGTTTCTTGGATGATATATTACTGATCTGGAACCATGGTGACAATAAATTGGTAAATTTCTTAAATTTAGCTAATCGAACGAGCGAACTACAATTTACCTTAGAAAGGGAATCGTCAGGTGAATTACCATTTTTAGATGTCAAATTAATTAGAAATGGTCTAAAATTGGGAAGAGATATTTATAGGAAGGATACTTATTCAGGAATCCTTCTTAATTTCAAGTCCAATCACCCGTTTCGTATGAAAGTCGGGATCTTAAAGTCATTAGCATTAAGAAGTCTCAAGTTAACAGATATAAAGCATAGGAAGTTAGAATTAGACAGACTACGCGATATATTTAAGACTAATGGTTACCCTCCTCATTTAATAGATACAACAATGAGGGACATGGTGAAGAAATTTAATCCTAGTTTGAGATACACAAAAGCGGATAAGGATAAGGAAGAGCGGAAGGTCATGGTATTACCGGACTCTATATTAAGTAGGAAAGTGAAATCAATAGCTTTAAAATACAATATAAGAACCGTTTTAAAACAGCCCCTTACACTAGGCACTATACTCCCTAACCAAAAAGAAAAGATTGAACCCTTAGACACTTCAGGTGTGTATGAGATCCCATGCAATGATTGCAGTCTCAAGTATGTTGGTGAAACCATGCGTCCAATCAAAGTAAGAAGAGGTGAACATAAAACTGCGTGTAAATATGGACATATTGCTAAATCTGACCTTGCTCGTCATGTGGTGGAGACTGGGCATACTATCGACTGGGAGGAATACAAACGCATAGCAATATGTAGTCGTAATAGGATGACGAGATTGATTAGGGAATCTATAGAAATTAAATCTAGAGATAATATTATGAATGAAACAGCTGTTGAAAAATCCTTAGGTCCAATTTGGAATACTGCACTAGCTAGTGGAAGAAAAAGGCGATTGCATGAATTGGTAACTGAAGCTAGCTCCAGTAAAAGATTAAGAACATCAGATTAAGATTGACTAATTAGTGGGCTTTTATTCAACAAATGAATAAACAATTATTATGAATATAGTCTTCAAAATTTCATCTCTAACTGTTCATTTGATTTTAAAACAAATAGTGACTTCAACCTTAATTTTCTGTTTTACACCCCAACTCTACCCATTGGAAATATTATAATAATACAATAGTTATAAGTAATAATTTGTCTGACGCGTGCAAAGGGTAAATTAATGTCTATTGACTGCAGTTTCATTTAGATGTACGTACATGTGTATCAAAATAAAATAATTTAACCAAGTTTTTTAGTTATGCATACACATACACATGGACATGCGTGGCGTGCGCCAATAACTGTTATTAACTTCTCTATCTTGAGTACAACCTAGTGGTTTGAATTGTAATTTAACATGTGCAATAGTCTTTCGGACTTCTGGTTTAATCACTCATGGCATGTTTTTATGACGAGTGTTTCTGAATTATGGGTCTCCCCATCTCAGTTACGTCATTTACATTGAGTGTGTTTAAAAACGAATAGTTATTGCATGCAATTGATAAATTATTATTTAGCCACTCTGGTCGAAATTAGTTAGATGAAGACAACGGTTATGAAAATGTACACACACACAAATATGTGACACGCGAATATCTAATGAAAGGTCAGTCTGAGGTATATAAATATTATGACTAGAAGAAATAAAACACTTGCTTCATTTGTTTCGTGAGATGCAACTGATGAAGGCCTACGGTAAGATGGGCCGAAATATCGTGCTAAAAGAAAATTACTGGAACAATGAAAGCTGCGTTAGTCAAAACGCAGATCAGGTAATTTCAATTAATCCAGGTGCGAAACACGGAAACTCCTTCATGCAATAACTATTCGTTTTTTAACACACTCAATGTAAATGACGTAACTGAGATAGGGGAGACCCATAATTCAGAAACACTCGTCATAAAAACATGCCATGAGTGATTAAACCAGAAGTCCGAAAGACTAATGCACATGTTATATTACAATTCAAACCACTAGGTTGTACTCAAGATAGAGAAGTTAATAACAGTTATTGGCGCACGCCACGCATATCCATGTGTATGTGTATGTATAACTAAAAAACTTGGTTAACTTATTTTATTTTGATACACATGTACGTACATCTAAATGAAACTGCAGTCAATAGACATTGATTTACCCTTTGCACGCGTCAGACAAATTATTACTTATAACTATTGTATTATTATAATATTTCCAATGTGTAGGGTGGGGGTGTAAAACAGAAAATTAAGGTTGAAATCACTATTTGTTTTAAAATCAAATGAATAGTTAGAGATGAAATTTGAAGGCTATATTCATAAAATTGTTTATTCATTTGTTGAATAAAAGCCCACTAATTAGTCAATCTTAATCCGATGTTCTTAATCTTTTACTGGAGCTAGCTTCAGTTACCAATTCATGCAATCGCCTTTTTCTTCCACTAGCTAGTGCAGTATTCCAAATCGGACCTAAAGATTTTTCAACAGCTGTTTCATTCATAATATTATCTCTAGATTTAATTTCTATAGATTCCCTAATCAATCTCGTCATCCTATTACGACTACATATTGCTATGCGTTTGCATTCCTCCCAGTCGATTGTATGCCCAGTCTCCACCACATGACGAGCAAGGTCAGATTTAGCAATATGTCCATATTTACACGCAGTTTTATGTTCACCCCAGTCTGGGGTATATAAATATTATGACTAGAGGAAATAACGCGCTTGCTTCATTTGTTTCGTGAAATGCATCTGATGAAGATCTTCGGTAATGAAGATCGAAATATTATGGAAAAAGAAAATTAGTCAAAATGCAGATCAGGTAATTACAATTATTCCAGGTGCGCATCAAGGCAACTCCTTCAAGAGTTCCAGTTTCTCTGGCTACTTTTTGTTTTTTCCGGCACCAATCGAAGACAAACGTGTTTAATATTAAATTGGTGAATCGAACATTTAAAGCCATATGAAGTTTGATATTTCGTCTCCAGGTGCTCATGCAAATCTGCTGTCTAGTAGATGGCATCTAGAATTAATTATACATAACTGTCTAATCAGTCACATTCTCTCTCTTTCTCGCACAAATATGTAATTGCCGTGCGATCTCGACAGAATTAAAAATATAACTAAAATCTATACTTCAATATTAAAGCAGCAACAAAGATGAAGTTAGTGTGCGTTCGTAATTTATACAATATCTAAGAAAAAGCAAATACGCAATAACGTATGCGTATTTTTACACGCATACATATACCAGCACACACTTTTCCCGTTTTTATATTAATTTCAAGCACAATGTGCTTTTATGTATTTATCAGAAGAAGTGGAATGCTACAACTGTCAGTTTGTGCAATTCGCAGTTCTTTCTAAGTTCTTGTCTTATATCAACAAACTTTAACTTTTTCGCGAAATTCAGAGTTAAAACCAAGCGACAAACTTAATTAGTTAATTAGGAACAACGAAAACTTGTTTGCAACACAGAGATTAAAATATCCTAATCCAGAACGTTAAAATTAGCTTTAGATATCATATTTCGTTCAAGCTATTCATGATTCGAAATTGGTTCGATCCATAGTTAATATTTAAAAAATACATTTCCGATTTCTTTCGTCATTAAAAGTTCACTTGTGCTGAAGGATCAAATTTTGAATAAAAAGCATTCAAATTAATACAGTTATTTGATATATGTTAAGTGCTCATCAATTATCTGACTCAAGTTTGCAATCTTGTGAATAATGAATATCAATTTATTTTAAACCTGTTGCACAACAAAGCAAACTAGAGTCAACCGCAAAAGTGACGCGGTATTTACACTCTCAGTTATAAAATAGGCTTCACGGTAGACCAAAAGACAATGATCGCATCACAAGGCCTAAAGCAGGCACGGAATATTAAATAAGCAATACAATCCAACAATTAGGAATCGCTTGAGAGTTAATAATCCTTATTTAAATCCAGTTTGCGAACTGGAAATATGCACTAGTCCCATTAAATTAAACAATTTGCAAAACAAAGCTACACTGTCTTAAGTCCCACGTATTGACGGGGTTCAGCCTTCAACGGACACCGTAAGATAACGGCGGCAAACTGACCAACGAGGGTCAAAACGCAATGCATATATAAGGGAAAACACGACCAGATATGTGACTCTAACGTCTAGTAGCCTCAAATAAATTGAACTTGACGGGAATTGCACAATTACCTACATGCGTTTTTGTTAGGCAATTAATTAAACTCTAATGGATCGATGCTGCTAGTTAGCTTATAAATCAATTTTTCTAGGATTGGTATAAAAACCAAGCACGTTTTGTTTAACCAGTTGCACAACGTGGCTGCTCCATCATCAGTTGCACGAGCAGACGAGTTCAAATTACCCCTGGTCATCATCAGAGAAAGACTGCAATCGGACCAAACGAGGAAAAGAACGCAATGTATTTAAATGGCATGGAAGTTCAGATATGCGGTTCGAACTCACAATAGTGTCAATTACATTGTATTTGACAGGTCCGTCATTAGTTATTTGTCTGTTAATTCAAAGGGTATTGAAACCTCTTGTTTGGCTAACTGTAATTTTGCGCGAATTCTCTAATAATACAAGATTGGTGTTTATTCCATGCCATTAAACTGATAAATATCGACTGAAAAGCAAACATCCTATTTAATTTGTATAGGTTTAAATAATGAAGAAGATTACATAGCTACACTTTTGTGAAAACATTGCCCATATACAGAATAACAAACACATGTCAACATGTCATTGACAAAGAAACCGAAATGAAATTCTGACTTATTCTCAATTTCTCAACCAATCAAACGAAAGCTCGAAAACAAGCTTGGTGATTATGTCCTTAACAAGGAAATTACGTAAGTCATAATTAGACACGCTGCAAGGTTTACCCAAATATGTAGTGGGTAAAGGGCGTAATACCGGCTCCTACTGATGAGTCGCCAGTAAGCACGAAACGAATGTGCATGAGATTATACTTTCCGTTCATGCTGCCTTTGGTTTAGCCTTCTGGTCACAACTGAACTAATTTGTTACTAGGTTCGCAAAACCTAATACATACTTGCATATATATTAGGTCTTCGCAACAAACAGTAGCTAACGCTGCAAGGTTGTTAGTCTGGGCGCAATTTCATCATCTAAATTTACATATTCAGGATTTTCTTCGTGATTTCAAAACTTGTACTAGTAGCTCCGCATTAATCATAATTACCTTCATTTCAAAGCACACGTCGTGTCAGTCTTCGTGATAACTAAGTGATCACTGGTCCCGTCATTACCAAGGCTTCGACACCATTAGTAAGACACACTGAAAATGTTGTTCGGTGCAATCTTGCTGACTGCTTTAAACGTTTCATATTTCTTTTCGAATGTGAACCGTAATGAAATCGGTACATGTGTTTCTATTTTTGTGTTTATTGCTCATCTAGCTCTGCTGTTTCTGCCTCCGTTAATTATTGTGCAAGCAGGATGGCTCAGTGGTTAGAGCACCAGACTCCGAAGCAGACGTGCCCAGGTTCGAGCCCTGTCCACGGCAAATTCTAGCCAGAACATAATGAGTTCCCAATAAGGACAAAACCGGTCTACTGAATGAATTGCCTTTTCTTACACTATACAATTCTTAGTTTATACTGACATATGTAAGTGTAATTAATGGGTCAGATGCTTATATCAAGATCGCAACCTTGATTGTAATAGTGTTGTGCAACTGTTGTTTATTCAACGAATAGTGTAGAATAGTTGTCAACAATGATTCAAAATGCGTGCTGAATTGAGATTGTTAATACCTGATTGATTGCAGCAATGCAGATTTCCTGGTTACCAAGAAATAAGGTAACTAGGTTGGACCGTCAAAATCGCACAATATCATTCGCACATGGAAAAGTTGAAATTTGAATTAGACGTAGCCACACTGGTTTTGATATACTTAGGTGAGAAATATATAAGCCAAATTAAATGTCACAGAATGTTGGTTATAATGCAAAATAATTAAAAGCAAATCAATGAGTAGCTACGATTAAAGTGTGAAAAATGCTGCATTATAATTATTTGTTGGATCATCATCAACATCATCATCATCATCAACATCATCATCATCATCATCATCATCATCATCATCATGCACAGCCATACAAAAGCCAAAAGTGACTAATGGTTCACACTCATGTATTGTTCAAGGGTTATATAGGGACTGTAAAAGAACACTAGGTCTCCCATTCCTAGTGAGGATGGTTGGCATTCATAGTTTCCATTCTCTTAGATAGTCTGCCAACCAAGGCTAATGAGTACTATCTGCCCACATTACAATGGCCAAAGATTCATTCAGCGGCCAAAACTTGCCCTTCGCTTCGGGCACGCTTGCTCTCATTCCGTCACTATACATTTAACAATACATGTTACCGCGCAGTTAGACCAAACTCGAGGCTTCACATGAAACGGGGTATGACGGCTGTTTCCCATTTAGATCCGACAAGGTTCATGCTACCATTCCCGAACTAACTAGCTTATGCCTGCCGGTCGCCAGGCCAGAATTCATATGGCTACGGACCATGTGTTCGATCATTTAAGTAATAAAGTTTTTGTCACTAAATTAACAAACAAGCTCAACTGATATGTTACATTTGAAAGAATACCTTTTTGATCAATTAAATAATTTCACATGGTAACACAATTATACGAATAGTAATACTTGCTCTGCGTGTGCTTGATTTCGTGAAAAATCACAAATCAGGCTAACTTCAATGTCCAGCACTCCATAAAATATTAACTTTCAGATTTACTTTGTCAAAAAATAAGAAAATACATATATTTATAGGAAGGATGCATATTCTGCGATATTTCCTAAACTTATGTCAAATAATCAAAATTAGAAGTAAATTCCCATCTTATAATTATTGCGAATAATAAGCCTTTGAATCACGGATAAAGAATGTAGGAAGATGAATGTAAGCGGACCGCGATAAATATTCAGGGCCAATTGCTATTTTTGTAAGTTGATAGAAGCAACAATTATGAAAACCGTGAGTAAATGAAATCCTATTTCAATGTACGTCAAATCTGATTGTGTGAAGAGGATCAAAATAGCATAGTATTACCGGGCACAAACTCTAGCATAAAAGAAATATCAACGGCATGGAATGGCAAAATGAAAACCTTATTAAGAAACTAACTTAACCTATGCAGCAAATGTTCTAGCGAAAGGGAGACAAAATGAAATCTTAGTTAAATGAGGAGTGAACGAAATTCTACGCAATGAGTCTAATCTCATGAATTTGTGCAAAATCATGTGCTTTATCAAGTTAAGACGAAGAGAATATAGAAATTAATTTAAATATAGTAATTGTATTTATCTAATTATGTACATCACTCTGTGGAGACAGTGCTGTCGTTCAAAACTCCATTCTCTATTTATGTTTACCTTATTTTATTATTTAATTTAAAACCCTCATTGAATTTAACACTTATTAATTGTCTTTTATCTTAATTATCATCTTTCCTTATGATAATCATTCTTTTAGTGTGTGATTTCATTTCGTTAGCACTACGGGTTTAATTGTACCACTTAACTCCCTGCCATAAAATTTAAAAAATATCACAAATTACGTCATTGCACATTGTAAAATTAAAAAGATTTCCTCTGAAGGTTAAATTAACATTCAATCAGAATAGTGTTGTATAGGTGAATGCACATGTTTATTTAAATAAATTCAAGTGAAAACCTAGCAGTTACAGTCACACACACTCTCTCTCTCTCTCACACACACACACACACACACACACACGATTCTAACAGGTGAAGCATTAATATTTGTTATGTATTAACCAAATTGGGGAAAAACGATAATTCAATAAAGAATGCAAAATTTTATCTTGTCTTTAATAGTGTAACGGCTCAAATTAATTCACCGCCATATTGTCAAAATTAAATTCAAATTTGAATACACATGGACCAATGAGAATGCGCAAAATAACCGTTGACCAATTGTGTGCGACTTCGAATCTATATAAGCAATGATACATTTACCACGCAAAACACGTTATGCTCTGCTCGCTAAGTGTGGTTGCTGTCGTTTGCTCCTATTCACTGACTAGCTACGTCGACTACTGGACTTGCGTTTACCACGCTGCGTCAACTTTGCGCATAGTCTTAAGTCAGGCCAATCTTCTTGTTGCCGCGCATCCAGTTTATACGTAATCGATCATCTCCTAATCGGATTTCTACGTGTGTCAGCCAGATCGGTGTTGCCGCAGATCTTCAACAGGGCAAGTCTAGGCCTTCGAACAGCAACTTATGCATCCCGCTTTGACAATTCGACTTATGCAGGTGCATCTACTCAAAGGATCACCAGCCAACAAACACGAAGGCAGAGCAAGTGTCTAGACGCAATTCTAGACGCCCTCACACTGCAAGCACTCATAAAATTTAGCTAAAATATTAAGAAATGTTTAATTTACTGAGCTACGTTCTTGGCATGTTAGTTTTGTAATGCTTTAAAGATCATGCTGTTTTTTGCACAAAAACAGACTACGATTTATTTGTGTGTTAACCAAATGGGGCAAAACGATAATTCTGTAGAGAATGGAATATTTTAGCTTATATTTAATAGATATGAGAAAATTAATTATCTCAAACCAAGAGAGTTTAAACTAGCAACATTGGAAGACAGGCATAAGGTCAATAAAGTTATGCATGTGCTGACATTTGTTTACATTTTTCAACTGATTTCCTGTACACTGTGATTAAGTTCTGTTAACAACACGAAGCAGAGCAAATGTTATGATAACCCTGGCGATGTTTGTAGAACGCAAGCACCCGTTATAATTAAACGGACAGGCAATCATATTGCATGTTTATCTATTCTGCTGGATAATGCCAGCGGTCAGGAAAGAATCTTATTTGCAAATATCGATTTTTAAATATGGTTATTGCGTTTCTTTCGACTTTTGTCAGTTGAAGTTAAATCCTCTTCAAACTCTCTCGCTTTGTCACACGAAGCATATTTAACCTAAGAACTGAGCACTAAGCTATGAAGTCTGAAAATATTCACGAATGGTTTGAACTTTATTCTGCGTAGCGTATTAGATTTTAATGGACACCATTTACATTATCTCGTGCGTCTATATTAATAGCCTGAATGAAGTGGCGAACTGTTGAGAACTACCAACCTCACTATAAAATCATCACAAGACCTCGTAAACTACCTTCAGACACGAGTTCCGACGTGTTTCGATCTAACTTCAAATCGCTGTTAATGCGGTATGTTGTGGAAATTTGAGATGTTGCTGGTATCTTCATTTTTCAGCTGATGGCGAATAATATGTCATTGTGAAAAAGCACAAAAAATTGATCAAGCTACATTCCATTAAGGTGAAGTGGATCTGAGGTCACCTAGACTATGATTGTCGTATCGATTAACCTTTAAGCATGTTACGTCATAGGTATGCTCGCCGTGTAACTCATAGGATGACTAAGTATTTTCATAACTTGCGGCACATTAGCTAGGCAGTACTTCTTGTTGCTAAAATGTATCGGCGCAGAGTTACATCTCGTGACCTTAACAAACACCATCTTCTAAGCATTGTTGCTCCATGTACAAATTAAAACAAGTCGAAGTGGTATTGGTCTGTGTCGCGGCAATGTCAACAAAAAGCAAACGTGTCTCTTTAATTGAAAATATTTTGACAGAGCTGAAATGTCAAGCTTCTGTCCAACCACCACTAACTAGTTGAATAACAGTTCACTACCTTTAAAAATCAGAATGGTGTTATGAGCAAAAATAATTGTCATATGCGCATTGATTTCAAAAAATTTAAATACAAACATGGCTTGAGGTAAATGCCTCCATAATGTTTTCATTTCTTGGATAATATGATCAAGGTAAAATGCACAATTTAATCATTGAAAGCAGTTTACAGTTTGCTGATCACGGATTATAATGTTATGGTAGCCACTTTATGCGAGCTAAGCATTAGTGTGGCTAGACAGAGCTAAATTCCTGGCTAAATCAGCTTATAGTACTGCAGTTACCTATCCGAATACCTGCCTGGTAATCAACATCATAGTGGTCAAATATTTAGTTGTTTTTGTCTATATGAACTTTTTACTACGTGTATAAATTAATAGGGTTTTCCGTTTGTTGATTTTAGATCGCCCAGGTGACATTTGCGTTCTTAACAGATTATTTAAATCGTATGTTAAACTTCTAAGCCAATCTAAATTATATGCTTCATTTTAGACAACCCAGGCTAGAAGCGCTGTGGACTAATTTTGTATTCATATATGAAATTTAGACCTAAATGTACATATATGTACTGTTAGTTAAATAATTAACTCCTCGATTACTCAGGTAACCAAACTAGCAAACATGCAGTGGATTGTGTGTTGACTAAGGATTGTATTGGTCTTTTGGAATGCGAGCCTTAGTACTATTTCATGTGTAAAACTTGAAAGAAAATTTATCATAAACAATAACAATAAACATCTCTTTATATATATATATATATATATTGAAAGGCCAAATGTAATAGAAAAAATAAAACTTGGAGAGAAATTGAAATATTCATTTGCGTGATTTTCTAATTTGTTTGACCTTTTAAAATATATAAAGCAATGTCATTTGTAGAAACCTGAGAAGAATATGAGAATTAAACGATTCCTTTATCTGCTAAAATTCCTCTTTCATTTTGGACATGGAAAAGGTATTATCGTTCACCTTGTTATTTTGCATTTTTGAATTTTCGCGTGACTGTAAAATGTACATTTTTGCGCTTTTATTTGGGTACAACGTTTATGCATACTTTTTTCTGTGAATAAATATACTATGAGGCTATGTATCCATCTATATTTTCTTATTTTGGCTAAAAAATCCATTTATTAAACCACCACTTCTTTGCATGGAAACTGGTGAATAGGCTCTGGCGGAATTAAAATGACTGGATCATCAGTAGGGGAATGTGAACCATCGGTAAAGAAGTCAGAATATGGGGACTAGTCATGTGACGGATGATGGAGCAGTTTGTGTTGGTTCAACAGGTGTTGAGAAACGAACTCTACTCACCGTTTAATGTTTGTTGGTGTTTTTTTGTCGACTTGCTGGTGTGCTTGAACTTTGATGAGAATGATAGTAAGTTACTGGCTTTGTTATTCTTATAGTAAAAATAAAATGTGTTAATTTGTTATCAGGACATGATGGTTTTATCCGGATTTCTTCGTTCGGCTATTATCACATTTCACAATACTTGTTTTTTTGTGTGTCAAATTGCTCTTCTGGTAGCAGAAATTATTTTTAAAAGGTATTTTACGTTACAAACATGAATTTATAAAAAAAAACACGCATACATCAAATTTAAAAAAAAACAACTTAATTTGAACATAATATTTTGACTAAGTAACGTCAGGTAACGCATGTAACTAGTCAATTCTACATTATTTGGCTTTTCAAATCGTCCAGGACATAACACTTTCGCGGAATGTGAAGTAAACCTCTCGTATAATAATTTCAAATTTTAAGTCCTATTTTTTCGTATAAGTTGGCCTAAGACACCTCTCTCATGCGAAAGGAATTAAAATTCTGCCAAAAAACAACTTGATTTTTATTTTTTTTAAATAATATACTTTGGTGAATTTATTTATTGTTGATAAGGCAGAACTGTTTTTAAAAATGCTTATCACATCTTTGCTTGCCTCTGTATTATTACTTAAAGCGTACTGCACATTTTTTCGCGGGAAAATTTTTATTGCCTAGGCTTTCTTCATTTAGCAAAGGACGCAGAAAGTTTCTGCTTATTATAAATTATAATTTTACGGAAATTTTAAAAAAATCATCTTTTTCATTGGCGCAGAAAATGGTGATGAAGATAAAGATCCGAGGATTAGAACTGTTGATTTGCTTTAAAGCACTTCAATTTTCCACTAATACCAATCATTTTACCCTGCATCATTTGTAAATAAACAATTTTATTTGAATTTCTAAACTACGAGAAAATTGATAATAAAAACCTTTTCACATTAATAAAGAAGTTTGTTTTAGTTGTCGTCAAAATAATATTATATAGCAAAACAAATTTTATGTGTTGAGATAGTATTAAAAAGTCTATTTGCAGCGTGAAAATGTGCAAAACTTGGCACCAAATTAACGCAATGGGCTATTTCGCTTTAATTTAAAAAAAATGAAATTCTCAAGATTAAACAAATATGTGTCCGTATTTTTAACTGACATCCGGCCGATTAATAAGTGATTTTTAAACAGTAAATGATTATCTAGT
Source organism: Eudiplozoon nipponicum (assembly GCA_029291075.1). Classification (NCBI taxonomy): domain Eukaryota; kingdom Metazoa; phylum Platyhelminthes; class Monogenea; order Mazocraeidea; family Diplozoidae; genus Eudiplozoon; species Eudiplozoon nipponicum. Next base: position 55,850 of record JAQBSW010002567.1, on the reverse strand, counting down.
AACAAGCTAGAAACTCTTCGTTTCAAATTTTATTTTATTTTAAATTAGTTAATTTGTTTTAAATTTCAGCTTAAATATTGTGCCGAACATAAATACGGATGCAGTTTATGTGAATTCGATATTACAATCTCCAAAATGGAAATGTGTTAATCATTTCTGCTGTAACATGAAATATTCAATTAAAACTGAATAATTTAATTTAAAATATAAGTTGAAGAATTAAATTAATAAATCAATTATTGTAATTTGACGAAATATACTTTTGTTGACATCTTTAATCATTAAGATTAATGCGCGCGGACCCTTGACTTAGCAGTTTATTTGGTGACTTTCCCAGAAATATTCAACTAGAACCAGATTGTTACATTTGAGTCAATCGTACGTCATAAGTTATGTGGCAGATTCACCTCATTGAAAGAAAAGTTTTTAATATAGGACAAGCGTAAGATTTATGATAACTCGAGTAGTTTTTCTGTTTTATGCAAATGAAACGGCAACTCTAATCATTAGGTTTAGCGTATATCTATTTAAGTTATGTTTGCGAGCTTGGTATAAACAATAATTACAACAACGTTCAGCCACACGTACTGAGCTGTTTTAAACTGTCATAGTCAGTATCTTAGATGCGCGACTGGTTATATAACATCGGCTATCTGCAGTTTGCATTCCTGATTTAATCAATAACTTACAATTTATTTATGACGTCACTAAGCAATGGGCTGTCAGTTAACTCAGCTCTTTCTGTTTAAGAGACCGTATAAATAGTACTCAATAAATGTCGAAGAATCGACTGTTTCAGGTGAATGGGGGTCAAAAATCTTTATTTTGACCCACACAGTGCAATCGCATATACACTTGCTTTGCGAATCAGTAGTGCAGTCAAATTTACTTAAGGTTTTTGGCAGAGAACATTTAGAGCGTAGAAAAAAAGCTAGTTTCCTTGGCGTTAGAAAGATATGCGCCTAGACAACATGCCCAAGAGTTGTCATCTCTTGTACACATGTGTTACGACTTTAGTGCCAACTCATCAGTCGAAGCCAAAACTAAGTCAGAAACGCGCTTTTTGCTGTTATTTTAACATAAAATTGCAAAAGCAGATTAGAAGTGCGTGAAATTTTAAATATTATTTAAAATTTATTTATCAAATATCAGATGAATTTAGCATATTTTTATTTAGAAAATCTAAATAAAATACTACTTTTCATAAAAATTGACATTCAGACAAATTTATTTATCGGGTAGCTTCGTAGTTTAAACATTCTCTTCTCAATTAGCTTTTTGGCAAAGATCCGGTTTAGTCGAAGAAAATGAGGTTGAATATAGTTCTGTCGATATCGTTAATTATAAGAAAACTAAAAATATAAATTATTTTTCTTTTATTGTAATAGATAATAAAAATTAGGAGAAAAACGAAATTTTATTCATGGTAGATAGTGTGAAACATGTGAATATTTGCTCAGGCTCAATAACCAAATGTGCTTTTCTGCTTGCATAAATCGGATTAATGTGTGTTTATTCACTGCGCTACTTCTATTGCTCACTCTATTTGGTTATTGCATTTGGTAATTATCTTAAGGACCGTACATCTGGAGAAAATATATGCGCGGTTTCCGTCATCTGTCATGATATTTTAGATGTGTATTCCTACACTTGATTTGACACAGATTTTTTTATGTAATGTTATTTTACGCATTTTATTGTGTTTTGAGGCAATTAATAAATACAATAACTGATAAGAAACGTTGTAGTTTAACAAAACAATGTATTTAGCCATAACTGAAAAAGATGTACACAAATGCATTTTACTTAGGAGAAAAATGTTATCTAAGTGGTCAGGAAGAAGAATGTAAAATTAGACTGGAAATAAAAATATAAACCATGAATAGTAATAATAATAATAAATAAAATTTTGATTTACATGTATTTATATATTTCATTATTCTTTTGGTAGTTTAATGCAACTAATTTTAAAGTATAGGAGTCCTTTAAATGACATAAATAGAAAAATACTAGAACCGATAGCAGTTATATATATTCAGGAACAAATAAAAGACATTATAATAAAAAATATATCTTTAATAATAATATTTTCTAAGCCTAATGTAAAGTAAGAGTATAATTTTAAAGTAATCATTCCATATATATATATATATAATATTCATTTTGATACATTGCAAATAAAGATTTTATTATTTTTATTATTATTGGTATTATTATTAGAATAACAATTTTTATCATAACTAATTATATGTTTTATGAACATTTCAAAAGATTAAATATGAAAAATATTCATATGGTAATCAAATTATGCTATTTTAAAGATGTTATTAAGTTAAATATTAGTTTTATTAATGTTGTTATGTTCATTATTATTTGTTTTGTTATAGCATTTACTTAAAAAATTATTGTTAATATTATTATTACTTTAGTTTAGAAAATTTATTTGAAAGAAAAACTTTGGCAGTCGAACTTGTAATGTAATCATTATTATAATTAAACGAACATTGGTTGCGCGGGTGGTGATAACAATTATTATAATCAAGGTTGCGGTCTTTATATAAACACCTGACCCATTAATTACTTACATATGTCAGTATAAACTAATAATTGTATAGTGTAGAAAAGGCAATTCATCCAGTAGACCGGTTTCGTCCTTATTGGGAACTCATCAAGTACTGGCCAGAATTTGCCGCGGACAGGATACGAACCTGTAATGTAATCCTTTTAAAATAAAATTGCAAACCATTACTTTGTCGAGTAAAAATGCATGAGAAAATGACCGGCCATCTTTTGGTAAAGTTGTAATTTGATTCAATATAGATTAATGCAACAGATATGGGAAAACATCAATGTTTGCAAATTAAATTATATTATTAATCGGACTACATATCTGATCATTTTCTACAAAACATATATATTTCTTTCTGAAAATTAGAAGAAATTATAATGATCAAGTCTAGCTATACTAACCTAATATTATGTTTTCCGAGGTAAAACAGTTGTTGATTAACATGCTTTGCGAACAGGTTGATATCTTTAATCTGAAATTAACATAGTTTTTGGAGCCAAGAGTGGTTGTAGCAAAAATGTAAGACAGGCGGAAAAAACAAATTCTATTAAGGGGTGATGATCTTAATATGTAAGTAAATATTCCACGTTCCAGTTTAAAACATGAGAGGCTTAAACAAATCCTACTTTATCAAGAGGTATGTATATAGAAAAACTATTTTGGCAAGCTAAAATTCAAGAAATATTTTATGTCTTTATTATTATTATTATTATTATTATTATTATTATTATTATTATATGTAGTTAAAATCATATAACTTTTAGAATTAGTAAAAGTATTATTAGTATTAAAAGAAATAATCCAAGTTTTAGTCGTATATATATACGGAACAGTATTGGATGTCAAATAAGTTTTAGTAGATATATAATTAGTATCAGAATTTGAAGTAACAGTAGAAGTATCAGCGGTAGTATTAGTGGCAGCATTAACAAATTTAGCAAAACTGCAGGTGGAAACAACAGAAGCATTTTGATTTATTTATTATTATATAAAACAATGCCGTTCAATGTTCTTTTACTGCGAAATCAATCAGAGGTACTCAGATTGCGATTTTGGTAAAACTTTATTGCACACGAATATATATATATATATATATATATATATATATATATATATATATATATATATATATATAGCCAGCTGTTTTCTGTACTTCGGTAGATAATCATTAGCAAAGGTTTCATTATTGATTTCTACTGTAAATGTCTTTGCAATATTTTTTCAAAAAACCGCGTAGTGGCCGTTCACTCTCCGCTATGACAGAAAAATTTTAACGTGGTTTCAAATCAGATTTTGGTGCAGGAAGTCATGCTACTTCGAATACCGTTCTTTAAATCCTTGGAACTTTACGACTAAGTGTATTTTGTGTGCCTCTATAACGCGAGTCAGGGTGGAGAAGAAGCCTATAGGCGTGGTCTAGCACAAAGGTCGAATACGACAGGAAATTTCACAAATAAATCAACAGTGTTTTCGACAAATACTGCTGAATCGCTGTCAAAGTTTTATTTATGAATGCCGAAATATAAGGAACAAACACGTTAGCTGGAAAAAATGGAATTTGACGCAAATAAAGCGCACATAAACGAAAGTATAGATGTAACATCATCAAAACAGGTATTCGCGCGGAAAACAAATTTCGATTTTTTAAAACAGTTCGTCAAAAACAAGCACTCGAATGGTTCCACAACAAATTATAAATAACCTATGCTGAACGGATAGTCAATGTTTTTTCAACTATTCCCAAAAATCTAATGTAATAACGGATGCAAGACTACGTTAGTTTTTTTGTCGTTTATTTTAGTTTTGTGTGAAAATAGTGAACGCGTCTAATAAACGATAGAAAGCAAATTATGGTGCATTGATAATAAACTCTTAATCACCACTGAAAATGTCAAGTAAAAATAATACGACATTTAATTGTTTTGTGCAAGTGATTTTCGTGTTACGCCACAAAAAAGAGCGCAGATTATAAGGAATTGAATTTTTTTCTTAAGAATGCAAAATATAGAGGACCTTTACTTTCAAGGAATAATATAATTTCAACAGCAGTTTCAAGGCACAACACAGGACACCTTCAGAATCAGACTTAAATAAATTCATGGATCTCGAACAATGATATTTTTCGAATCAATAACACCAATCTAAATCAAAATTGATTCGGAACTATGCTAGCATATTGTGATGCTGGAGGTGGTAACAATTCTTTAAATCAAATTTGCCCGATTGGTGCAATCATTAATCCCATTGAATTTATCCTTTCATCGAATAACATAGCAAAACTACCGTCAGTCCCCTGTACGGGCGGGTTTTAAAATTTTAGGATTATCATCAGAGTACGACGGCAAACTGACTAGCGAGGATCAAACCGCAATTAATATATTTGGAAGAAGAATAATGTATGTAGGCTCCCCCCCCCCCAAGTAGTCTCGCATAACGTTGACAAATGTCGGCTTCATCTCCATGCAGTCACAAACTCTAACATTTTTGCAGATTTCATGATATAATAAATAGGCAAGAACATTAAACAATTATGCGTGGTAATAATTTCTTAAATCAAGTTTGCGAGTTCCGAAATAAGCATAAATCCCATTATATATACACACATATATATATATATATATATATATATATATATATATATATATGTATATAGTAATAAAATTAGTCAAGCGTCAATTGAAAGTGTTGAATTATTTATTTATATATCTCTTATGACAATATGTTAGCTTTTGGTAGCGATTTGTATTCTCTGACAAATAGGAGCACGGGTCGTGTTCACATTAATTAACAGCAATTTGCTACATAATACCAAATGTTGAGAATAACATAGTGATGTAAAAAATAATTTTCTAAAACGAATCATCAAGAAACAGCACAGTACTGTTTAATAAGAGACTGTCATTAACTTATGGTGCCGGATAAAAATTTTACTACGCCACTACCAAAAATCGTAATATCAAACGATAGGAAACTATTAACTTTTAATTGGTTATATTGGTATTCTTTGATAATAAGGAGCACGGATAGAGAAAAGTTAAACTGCCATATTTGAACAAAATATCATAAAAATTGTCATCGCATTGTTCATTAAATGTTATGAGAATCTATCAAAACACCAGATACTACAGTCCAGTTGAGTTCCGGCTAAATTAAAAGAAATCTGCCGTTTAATCTGTGTTGTACTTACATCTTTCCTGATAAATGTATGCTTTCTTACAAGACTTACATTTACGTCAAATTATAAACAATTCATTTCTTATATAATGTATAGTTTAGAAATCTTTATACATTTGTTATTTTAAAACGAGAAATAAATCATTTATTATAATCAAGGTTGCGGTCTTGATATAAACACCTGACCCATTAATTACTTACATATGTCAGTATAAACTAAGAATTGTATAGTGTAGAAAAGGCAATTCATCCAGTAGACCGGTTTCGTCCTTATTGGGAACTCATCAAGTACTGGCCAGAATTTGCCGCGGACGGGATACGAACCTGGGCACGTCTGCTTCGGAATCTGGTGCTCTAACCACTGAGCTATCCTGCCGCACACTACACTACACACAATTTTCAGTTATATACTAACTAATGTAACTTGGTTAGTCAATTTTTCCTTTAGGTGGAGCTCATATGGCATCCATTTAGACCCAAAGTTCCAACTAACCATGCCCAATCTGTCATTACTGAACAGACACCACATTACATGGGGAAGTGGTATTGAAATGAACATTTATATAATTAAACGAACATTGGTTGCGCGGGTGGTGATAACAATTATTATAATCAAGGTTGCGGTCTTGATATAAACACCTGACCCATTAATTACTTACATATGTCAGTATAAACTAAGAATTGTATAGTGTAGAAAAGGCAATTCATCCAGTAGACCGGTTTCGTCCTTATTGGGAACTCATCAAGTACTGGCCAGAATTTGCCGCGGACGGGATACGAACCTGGGCACGTCTGCTTCGGAATCTGGTGCTCTAACCACTGAGCTATCCTGCCGCACACTACACTACACACAATTTTCAGTTATATACTAACTAATGTAACTTGGTTAGTCAATTTTTCCTTTAGGTGTTCGTTTAAATAAATCATTTGTTGAAGTGTACCTATATTATAAAGCAAATACGGGCAAAAATGTTTAAACATGGCTTTTATTTCGTTTTTATACCAGAACGCAATTCGATTGTAATATTTAATGCTATATATATTCAAATTTATATTACTACTTTCCTCGTTTTCAAAATATTGATCTGATACTACAGCCTGATTGAGTTCCGGATAAAATACAAAATCTGCCGTTTTAACTGTGCTGTACTTACATAATTTATGAAAAATGTATACATCCTTACATGATTTACTTTTAATAAAAATTGGCAAATAATTAATTTTTTTGTTTAAATTTAAGTTTATCAATCTTTAATTGAGAAATAAATCATGTGAGGCAGTATACATATATCATTAATCAGGAATGTATATCACAGTTGAACAGACCATATACCTTTTCACCAGAGCTCAACTGGATTTTTATATTCGATGCTTTATATAGTCAAATTTGTTCTTATATTCCCAATGTTTTCAAAATATAAACCACCATATATTACGGCCGCGTTCAGTTTTGGCGAATGCTAAAAATAGCAATTTTTTACTGTGTTGTACATACTTTATTTACAACAAGTGTATACGTTCTCACGTGATTTTACTATCAAATAAATACACAAATATATATTTGGGTAGTAAATATATTATGTTTTCTAAAGGGAATTAAATTATTTTCCTAATAGACCTTGAACGCCTCACAAAATTATCGTTCAATAACATGCGGAAGCAAAATAGTAGTGTCTTCAATATATGGCAGAAATCAAATAGATAATTTCTACGAAATAGTCTTGGTTTATGTTGGAGATTTTGGTGTTCCGTTATGCAAGGAAGTGAAGAGAAGAAACCGTAAATATGGTAAAAATAGTGTAATGAATTTATTTGTGAGTTCAAAATGCTATTTTGAGGTATGTAATTTAATTTTTTATGAATAAATTACTGACACTTAAAATGATCATCTTTCCATATCATAGAGTAGGCAACACAAAGAACGCAGATAATAATAATTTCACCCGATGACTGAAGTATGTAGTCTACGTTTTTAACGGCATTCCAGTCAAATTCAATGTATACGAGACTACTAGAGGTGAGAGCCGCATATCTAACTTTGATTTCCATATATATTCAATGCGGTTTGACCCTCGATAGTCAGTTTGCCGTCGTATTCTGATGATGATCATGGAAGGTCGAAACGCATCAGTGCGTTGCGGCTGACGGTAGTTTTGATATGTTGTTCGACGACAGGTTAAATACAATGGGATTGGTGTTTACTTCAAGCTCGCAAATTTGATTTAAAGAATTGTTATCACCACCCGTGCAATAAATTATTGTTAGAATATATATGCTTATTGCGATGGCAGTGGTGTTGTATTACATTCAGCTACATGTTTATTAGAGAAGCCCGCTGGTCGGTGTTGATGGAAACAGAATCATAAATCGACCTTTGTTTTCAAGGTACAGTTTGCACGAAAAAAATTATGCTATAAAAATCTCATAAAAGCATTGCATAAAGAACGTTAAATAACACGGTGGAAAAAAATTATCCAGCCAAAACCATAAATCTGAACTACGACTGACACGAAAACGCATTTGTCTCAGGTCGAGATGTGGGTGGTGTATGGAATTACAGTGTCTGAGTCGAGAAAAGGACTGCAGCCAGTGTTGACAAAAACACTGTCATAAACTGATTTCGAATTGTACAATATCGTTTCTGCGGAATAAATGGTTTAATGTCTATCAAAGCCCGGCATAAGTACCGTTAAGCAACAGACTGAAAGTACCCTTTGATGCGCAGATGAATTTCCAAAACAACGCGGAAAAAATAAACTACGTCACATACGATAAAATGTTTCCTTTCGGCGTCGAAAATGGTGCTTTAGGACAATAAATTACTTGAACTGAGGTAATATCAGCAGCCAGTGTTAATAGAAATTGATTCTGAAATACAGTCAATTACTTCTGCAAAAAAAAGATTGATATATATTTCATCCCTGAAAAAAGAACTTTGTGCTATGGACTGAAATCAATCAAAATTGCACAAATAAGAAGATTTTCAAAGAAAAGCAGAAATATAAACTACAACACTTCCGAAAATGCATATTTTCGTGGCTCTGAATGTGGTATTCTTTGAGACTAAACAGTCTGTGTCTTGAAGGAGTCTGGAAGGCAGTGTTGATAGAACTGTCATAATCAGTTGATTTTGTGCTATTAAGATACGTTGGTTAGCGAAAAATAATAAAATTTGTATAAATGTCCCAACAGACAGAAAGTGGTCAAATTTGCGCGAGAATTTATTAGTTCTACCAAAACCAGAAGTCTGAGAACCGTCTCTTTGGCCAAAAAATTTGTTTGCGATAATTTAAGTGTTGTTCTATGATCCTAGAATGCCAATAGAAATAACCATAATGAATTTAGTTTTATTTTTGTGATGGTGTTTCTGCGAAAAATTTACTTAAAATAAAACATCTCATCAATGCACGCCTCGAGAATCGCCAATAATAGCCTAAAAGCAAAACACGTCGCGCGGATATGAATTTGTTCAACAAACACCGGAAATCAGAAGTACTTTTGATTGAAAAACTAATTTGTTAGTGCTCGGGTCCCGACAGATTTCAGAGAAATTTCTCATCAATTTATAACTTCTTACAAGTTTACGAGACCATGATATCACCACACGCGGCGCAAGGATTATTGATTTGTGAGTGAAAATCAACCTATTTAGCGTGGATAGAAATTCGTTTAGCCAAAAACAAAAGATCACACTACGTCTGATACGGCAATGTGCATGCTTGTCGTGTTGACTAAGGTTTTCTACAAGGATTCAATGTGCACTTCTGGAGGGTCTTAGAATGCAACATTGCTAGACTGTGTCTCGTCAATTGATTTCTTTTTGGACGTACAATTTCTACGGAAAAAAACATCTGATTTTATAAAAATTGCACAAAAGACCGGCATTCATATCCTTCACAAATAGGCCAAAAGCTATTCTTGTTGTGCCGACTATTATTTGTTCAACCGAATCCATATATCGAAACATAATTTACTAGGCGAATTTATTTATGTATGGTGGCAAAAGTAACGCTTTATGATACCACCTTGCTTACGTTTAAAATAAGTCAGTCTACAGGGGTGCTCGAATTAACTTAGCAAAACGGATTCCATTTATGGGAAATTGGTTCTCATAAATCATAAAAATGTGCAACAGATATCTCATCAAATCCCGGCCTACGGATTGTCCAATAATAGGCTGTAAGCAAACTATGCTAATCGCGAAATAATTTTTACATATAAAACTACAAATATAAACCACGAATATTATGAAAATACATTTTTAACGCCGCTCTTATCGTTAGCCTATGGTCTATGAGGACTTGTGTCTAGATGAAGGCAGTCAGCAGTGTTTATACTTTACTTTACTGCGGCTGACTCCTTTTGGAGGATAAGCCGGCTCCATTGATTTCATGGAGTTTCTTTGGAATTTGGTACAAGTGGTGTCCCCTCACCACTCGGCTTTTTGATCGAGGACGCACCTCTAGCCTTTGCAATCAGCGCAGTCTGAAGCAGGCAGTAAGTTGCATGGTTGCCGGTGGCTGTTGAGAGCTCATTCGCCATTCGGAAGTACGGGGTACTGTCCGGGAGTCCATGTAATCCGGTGGCTGTATGAACCCTCTTTGTGGCGGGGAACACACGCCGAGTCATGGTGCCGTCGTCGGGCTCATGTGGTATTTTATAGGAGATCCGATTGCCGGTCGGAAATCCACCACGCCCTGGTGACACCACCGCCATAGCCCCGTTAGCCCATGTACGATCGGCCATCGAGCAGTGTTTATGGCAATATACTTCTCAATTGATTGCTTCTGTGAATTAAATAACGCAAAATATCTCATAAATGGCTCGCACAATGATTGTCCAGTAAAGAAAAAAAGCAGCCAAGATTGCAAGATAATTGCTCTGGATACAAGACCAGAAAATTAGACGACAACTTACACGAAAATGTATACATTTTGTAGTTTTTGTAGTCGGGTTCTATGAAATTTGAATGTTTCTTTCTAGAGGCTGTTAGACCAGAGTTTTGTTAGACTTATCATTTTTCCTTTTGAGTTTTAGTTTAATTTAATTTGTAAATTAATATTTCAAATATTATCTCACCAAAGCTGGGCTCAGTGAACTTTCAGCAATAGACTGAAAGCATCCCATGTTGCCTGGATATTATTCTGTTCAACCGACATAAGAGAACTGAACTACCACTACTGGGAGAATTTATTTTGTTTTGGCGGATGCCAGATGCTCCATGACATTTAAATGCCTTCCGTCTCGAATATGTCAGCCTACAGCATTAACGTAAACTTTATCAAAGTATTTCTTCGATTGTTTAACTGATTAGTTCAATACAAAATAATTAAAATCTTTTCGATGAAGTATCAACGCATATTTTTTAAAAGAAACATTCAATCTCAATTAACTGTCGGCGTTTAATTTAAACTGCGCATTTCATTCAAGTTAAATTTTGCATAACATAATCCTTCATTTTCATATTTTCCTACCTTGTATAAAAATGTTTAATGAAATCAAAATCTAAGTTCTTTTTCCAGATATTTTTCATTACATAATTTGCTTTAAATGTTATATTCTGGCTAATGTTACTTCTCATCAAAAGTATATCAGAGACCTGTTATTAACAGGCTTTCGATTTATAGTGGCATTAATAACATTTGTGACTTTTTAAATCTAAAGTCTTGCTCGTAAAGTCATAAATCAATTTTGATGTGCTAATACTTATTAGAGAAATTAATTTTTCCCTCCATTTTTAAATAAATCTCCATCAAAGCATTTATATAACATAAACTCAAACGTAATAACAGCCTAATATATATATATATATATATATATATATATATATATATATATATATATATATATATATATAGAAACCAATGAAGAATTAATTTAGCTAGAGAAAACAATTAATATTTAAAACTTTAATGCATATATAAATATATACAGTTTAAAAATAAAATACAAATATATTGTAATGTTATATATTTTTGATATATATATATATATATATATATATATATATATATATATATATATATATATATATACGTGTGTGTGTGTGATCACTGACTCTTTAATTCAGTCAGCAAAAATAAAGAAGAATTTTGCCAATGCGCTTAGGCGAATATTATACGGACTGGTGTAAAATGGACATTTTCTCTGAAATTTTATATTAATTCGTGAAAATTAATCTCGTTTAATGGACGTTTATCCTGGAAATACTGGTCCACAACAGGTATAATATCAGTTATTTTCTGTCATTAATTCACAGCCAAACTTCGTTTGGCTGCGTAAATTCACTGTGTGAGTGAATCGTTAACGTAATTACTGGTTTTGTTACATTAAGCAATTATGTATTCATTTTATTTTCATATTTAAGTAGCACATTTTATGTATATAAACGAAACGAAGCTGTAACGTTAGATTAATAGAAAATAACATTATTCTGTTAAACAATATTTACTGAATTTATTTATTATCGTAATGATAAGTTAATTAGCACCCCTATACAATCTTGGTATTTAAAACTAACATGTTTTATGAAAATGGATTGATTCTTCTAAGAGAAATAGTAGGTATATTGAACTAGGCCAGGTTTTCTCCACCGTGGGGTAGGTTTTCGGCTATTAAATTATATATATATATATATATATATATATATATATATATATATATATATATATATATATATATATATATATATAAACTAATACGAATCAAAAAATACCTAAGAAATTATTTAGTGTACATATCTAAAATGTTATACTTAAAGCTTTCAAATGGTATCCTTCCGGACAGCAATGCATATCTTTGCGGCCTTGTAAGTACACCGAATGTGTTTTGTCCAGCTACACATTTTATGTTAGCTTACACAATAATTACAACATTGAAATGATTTAAACAAATTTTGCTGGTCAGTTGCGCAAAATCACTGGACTGAGGCCAGTTGGCCATACGGAAGTGTTCCGGCCTACTCAGGTTATAATCATAAAACGACGGAAATGGATTAGGATAAATGAAGTTCAAAATGACACAAATTGAACTCGTCTAACAGATTATACGGGAAATTCTCCTGCAACAGCGGTCGAAAATTATTTGTGCCTTTATTAAAAGCACGTTTATCAATCAATCTATGAAAAAATATTCATAACTAGAATTGCATGCAAGTTTATGTGAATTAACGAGAGCTGAAAGCCGCGTTTAAGTGTTCCAAATAAATATTTATTGATTTTTTTGGCCTCATCGGTTGATTACCAGTTATGATGCGTTTCTGGTCTAAGTAGGCCAAAAGTTCTTCGTTTGTGTAACTGACTACGCAAAATAAATCGAGAAATGAAAATATTCGATATTGTAGGCATGCCGAATAAAATTGAAAGAAAATGAGAGCATCTCGAAAATAGTTAATTATAGCTAGCAATATTGAAAGCAAAAAATGGTTATTCTATTGATAGTTATCAAGGCGATGTACAAGCAGAGTCAGTCCTGACCTAGAGGAACAACAAGTTTACAATAGAGAAAAAAGGTTTTACTGTGACTGAGTAAAATAAGTTATCACTGTGGCTAATTGCAATAATTAAATACCATCATTTTGTGTTGAAATTTTGTTAACATTTCCTATGACCTATATACTAAACAAATCGTAAGTTAAAACAAGTAGTAATGGCCAGCTTATAAAGTACATCACAAATAATAACGTTCACAAAAGGGTAACCAAATTATCAGCCTATTCAATTCTGATGTCCATAATCCTACTTATTTTGTGGTCTTACCTGGTTAAAATCAAGCTGTTTTTTAAAGATATACTATTTTCTTAATTTTTTCATTTAAGGTAACGAACAATTTTAACATTTTGGGATGTTAATTCTTATAATTTTTCAAAAATTTTCGTCAATCAATATGGTTTTACGCCAATCCGCATTTAAAAGAGAGAATTCAGCATCAAGTCCAATATTTATGGAACTAAAAGTTACCTATTAGTTTCAATATTGTTTTGTTAAACTTCACAAGAGGCTTAAATCTTATTAAAGTTTACCAAACGGAAATTGAATTTATTAGCCTAAATTAATCTGCGTTATGCCTTTCTCTAAAATTTTGCGTAAAAAATAATTGATTTGTCACTAATTTGTTGAATATTATTTAAAGATTTTCTATTCTATTTTGTGAAAAATCGTAATTTGCTAAGTAATATTTTTAAATTGATTATTAATTTTAATATAATTATATTACTATTATTAATAAAATTATCATGCTACTCTTTCTGTATAACAAAAATTTTATTAAAAAAAACAATTTAAATTATAACAGTTAAATACTGTTTGTTGAGGAGAACTAATATATATGCAAGTATGTATTAGGTGTTGCGAACCTAGTAACAAATTAGTTCAGTTGTGACCAGAAGGATAAACCAAAGGCAGCATGAACGGAGAGTATAATCTCATGCACATTCGTTTCGTGCTTACTGGCGACTCATCAGTAGGAGCCGGTATTACGCCCTTTAACCACTATATATTTTGGTTAAGAATGTGGAATAATAGGACCGTCCTATTTAACAAAAATGCCTGAGATTATACTTTCCGTTCATGCTGCCTTTGGTTTATCCTTCTGGTCACAACTGAACTAATTTGTTACTAGATTTGCAGCACCTAATACATACTAGAATTTAAATTATAGTACAAAATTTCCTATTTATATATATAAACAGCTTTTTTTCTTCATACACAATAAAAATCAATTTTAGCCTAGAAAACATTAATGTTAATATAAACGGTCGATTAATTGGTGATCTTATAGACTTGCATTTATAAACAGATTTCATCGTTGTAACTGTACTCAATATTATGCTTTTTCGTTGTTTCCCCCAATTTCCTCAACCAAATATATAGTGCTTAAATGGCGTAATACCGGCTCCTACAGATGAGTCGCCAGTAAGCATGAGAAGAATGTGTACGAGATTAAACTTACTGCTCATGCTCTCTTTGGTTTATCATTCTGGTAATTATTTAACTAATTTGTTACTAGGTGCGCAACACCGAATACACAATTTCATATATGCTAGTTCTCCACCACAAAAATTATCTAACTGTTATATACTTATTTGAATGATGCCATTATTATTTCGAAATGTGATAACTGATATCGATCAAGGCCAGAATATATAGATTTCCTGGATTACCAGGTGTTCAGAAATATTTATAATTCTCAACTGTGGTGAACTATAGCATACATAGAAATCAATTCTGTTGGTACCATGAATCAACTCAGCAACCATAGTGTTAGTACAATGAACATTTTTGGTACTTTAATGTTGGTATCGGGTACTTACACAATAGCAATAGTTTTGGTACCCCTTTACAAAAATTGGTATATATATATATATATATATATATATATATATATATATATATATATATATATATATATATTCAGACGTCGTTTAACTCATATAGTCGTGCAAACAGATATATACCATATATATATTCTTTTGATAATGCGAGCTTTAATATAATTCATTGTGTTTTTTCCTATCAGATATAAGAAAATTTTATCATGGTCTCCAAAGATCGACTATGAACATATCTTTATATATATTGGAAAGCAAAACAAGATAGAAATATGTGAACAAAGAGAGTGTGAAAAAGAGAAACCAATCAAATTGCGGTAATCAGCTCAATTCAATGCTTAGAACGCGCTTCTTCTGCAGCCGGATTTATGTAAGCAGAAGAAGCACGTACAAGCATTGAGCTTGAACTGGATGTGACGCACGCAATTTGATTGGTTTCTATTTTTCACACTCTCTCTATTTTCACATATTTCTATCTTGTTTTGCTTTCCAATTTATATATAAAGATATGTTCATGAGTAGATATTTGAGAAGACTATGAGAAAGAAAATTTTCTTATATCTGATAAAATTTCTTTACTTTTGGTAACACAGGATGGTATCAATGATTATATATATATATATATATATATATATATATATATATATATATATATATATATATATATATATATATATATATAGTATTGAGATTTTTCTAGGGCACCTAGAAAATACATCATTAAAGAGTGACATAAGTAAATGTGCTCAATATATACGGTACGTGGATGATATATTTCTTGTACTTAAAAACAGGTCGCAATCACGAACATTGCTTCAAAGTTTCAACAAAGCACATAAGAATATCGGTTTCACGTCAGAGCACGAGAAAGATGACTGTCTGCCTTTCCTAGATGTACTATTAAAGAAAGAAACTAATGGTAAATTAAACAGAACAATTTACCATAAACCAACATGGTCTGCACAGTATTTACATTACAGCAGTTTTGTGCCATTTCAATATAAATTATCAACAGTTCGTGGTTGTTTTTCAAGAATTGACAGGTTGGTTAGTCAAGATTCTAAAGAAAATGAATATAATAAAGCAATTAACGATTTAATGTCTAATGGCTATCCCAGACAATTAATTGAATCAATTATTAAAAGGGGAGTTAACCAGAAACAGACGTACTATGGGCCAGAAAAGAAAACCGTCTACCTAAACATCCCATTTAAGGGGGATGCAGTTTCCCGAATGGCACAAAAGAAAGTTGAAGCAGCATTGACACGCACATTTAATGCAGCCAAACTACGAGTGTTATTTAGGGTAGCACACTTGCCTTTACCAGCAATCAAAGAGAAACAGCCGTTAATGTCGATATCAAATATTATTTACCAATATACATGCGCAAGTTGTCGATCAACTTACGTAGGCCGATCGACCAGACGGTTAATTACTCGAATGAGAGAACATTGCAACTTGAACGCCTGTTTTAAATCAAATGGTGAATACACGTCTGCTATTGCGCAACACATCATCGAAACAACGCACGTATGTTCTCCAGACGTAGCATTCAAAGTAATTACTAAATGCAAAAACAAAAGGGAGCTAGCCACATACGAAGCCTTATGGATAAACAAATTGCAGCCGGATTTATGTAAGCAGAAGAAGCACGTACAAGCATTGAGCTTGAACTGGATGTGACGCACGCAATTTGATTGGTTTCTATTTTCACACTCTCTCTATGTTCACATATTTCTATCTTGTTTTGCTTTCCAATTTATATATAAAGATATGTTCATGAGTAGATATTTGAGAAGACCATGAGAAAGAAAATTTTCTTATATCTGATAAAATTTCTTTTTGTTTTTTCACATAAGAAGGGTACATTAATATATATATATATATATATATATATATATATATATATATATATGTATATATATATTATTTGTGAGTGAGGTAAGCGTAGAAGTCGCAGTATCGAAGACTTTATATTATGTTAGCTTCACTACTGCAGTTTTAAACATTCGTATCGGAGACCGT
The DNA here is from genome assembly GCA_029291075.1 of Eudiplozoon nipponicum. Taxonomy (NCBI): domain Eukaryota; kingdom Metazoa; phylum Platyhelminthes; class Monogenea; order Mazocraeidea; family Diplozoidae; genus Eudiplozoon; species Eudiplozoon nipponicum. The sequence continues at coordinate 38,754 of JAQBSW010002567.1, read as the reverse complement.
ATCGTCCTATTTTCCCACATTCCTCACCCAAACATATAGTGGTTAAAGGGCGTAATACCGGCTCCTACTGGTGAGTCGTCAGTAAGCACGAAATGAATGTGCATGAGATTATACGTTCCGTTCATGCTGTGTTTGGTTTATACTTCTGGTCCTATTTGAACTAATTTGTTACTAGGTGCGCAACACCTATTACACAAGTGCATATTTTTTAGTTGTCCGCCATGAACAGTATCGCAATCTTATATATTTTAATTGTTTTCTGACGAGGAAACAATGTGAATTTTTTGTAATACATTAATAATAAACTCCTTGTAAGTTGGTGGCCATTATGTTCTATTTTATACTCAGCTTATACATAGTTAACTATTTAAATTAGCTTGACTACATATGCTTTTATGCTTTGACTACGAAAGTTTAAATACTTATGCATAAGTTAATATAATATAATATAGTAATAAATAACATTTAGATACTGTTTTTGGCGGAGAACTAATATATATGTGCAATTGTGTAATAGGTGTTGTGCACCTAGTAACAAATTAGTTCAATTACGACCAGAAGGATAAACCAAAGACAGCATAAACAAAAAGTATAATTTCGTGAACATTATGGTCTTAATTTTGCTAATTCGTTACTAGGTGCCTTAAATGTATTGTTATGCGCTTTACATTAAACTTCTTTTTTAAAAGAGGCAGCGTGAACTGCAAAACTATGCCTACTGGTATTAATTTATATTGGAGCAAACATTGGTAGTCCTAATATTGCAGACGACACGTTGACAAACAAAAGTCATACAAAAGCAAAAGTTGACTAACGTTTCACTGTCATATAACCAAATTTCGTTCACTAGAAATGGGTGACCTAGTGTTCTTTTACAATCCACATGTAATCATGAACGCATTATGGTTATATTTCAGTGAAATGTTGACAATTTTCATGGTTACAAAAAGTATTAACAATGATTTCGACATAATCTTCCGCTGGTGTGTAAATTGATCAGCGTTTTTTAGAGTTTGTATAATTTAAGTTCTGCTGCATACACTAAACTATTGCTTCCTAGAATTTCTCTAATATATATTCGTATCGAAGTATATAAAACAGTTATTTTTTAAGACATTGTGGACCGTTTTCCAATTATAAAGATGAAGTTATGTTCTAAGGCATACTATTTTCCATTTGTTTGTTATTTCAGTTTCGATAGGCTATATTGATGGAACTGAGCAAAGAGCGTCTGATCCACGAGGGTGTTTTTAAGTAGGAATTGACGGAACCCGAAAGAAATTTATTTGGTCTTCCAATGTTTAAATAAGTTGAAACGCTTAGGCGCTGATCGGAATTAAGCTGGCCAAAAATACAGACGCCATATTTTATGTATATTAGTTTGGATTGAATTTTAAAATCGGAAAGTGAAATTGTTTTCATAAGTACATTTTGGCTTCGCCACTTTTAGAATGAGTACTCTAAATTAAGAAACAAATTGCTTAAGACGATTTTTAATCAGTCAGGACTACGGAACACAGTAAAAATGAGACGTCCTATCCTCAATATTATAATAAATTGTTTTTTTAAATTGTGAAAACGTGAAAAACCTAATATAAAGACGAGTTTTTTGGACAACAAGCGCCAGCTTGACGTAAATATCAAACGGAAGCAGCTTACAATCGAAAATTATAATATTGTTTATTTATAAACATACTATGACAACTCAGTAAAAAGGAGACGCACAGTCCTATATACTTATTTAAAACATTAAACAAATGGTGACAACGTGAATAGCTAACAGAAAGCCGAGTTTTTTATATACATTAAGCGCCTGATTACAGTAAATGTATCTCAATAGTCTAATATTGTTTATTTATAAACATGCTAAGACCACTCAGTAAAAATAAGATCCACAATTCTAAATACTTATTTAAAGCATTATAACAATGGTCAACATGTAGATACCTAGTAGAAAACCGAGTTTTGCTAATGAAACAAGCTCCTGCTAACCGTAAATGTCAAAGATAAGCATCTTGCAACCCAACAGACAATTATAGTTTATTAATAAACAAGCTTTTAGTAGCTGTGCGTATTGGCAGATAACCAAGCAAGCGAATCCAAAAGACTTTTGACCCAAACATAGCTGTTAAAGAGGTGAAATTTTAAAAAAAATATCTGAGTACTTTCCAAATTATTACCACAACAAAAACATAAGCTGGTTTTCAAGTATCTGTTAAAGGAAGAAACGAAAAGGACACACGAGTAGCGGAAGCTGACAGCCGCAATCTCCATAATTTGCAGCTAAATAGATAAATGAACTTTTCATATTAATTGAATTGCGTGTGAGCAAATGTGTGCGATTTCAGGTGCATTTCCCGTGTCCTTTTGTTTGTATCAAACGTAAGTAATAAGTCCAACTAGATACCATTTGATTTTCAAAATAAACCATTTAATGCACCAGATTTTTCAGGCGAGTTAAGTGCTCGCGGAAAATGGCCTTTTTAAACTGTATTCTTTAATCCTTATGTGTAAAAAATATTTATCAATACACCATTTAGTTCACAATTTTAACACAATTAACAAACAATTTACAATTTACAATTAACACAATTTAAACATTGGAAAATCGATTGGGACGAGCTGAGGATTGCACAATGCTTCATTTTAAGGTAAAACTAATTCAAGCTATATAAATATATGTTTCTTCTGTGGATCCACATAAAAACATATAGTGAATTTTGGTATTCCTCACAAAATGAAACGTGCAATTGCCTGATATGTTGAGTTTGGCAGTGGTTTTGTCACAAAATCGTCATAGCTACAATTTAGTCTTGTTCGAAATAGATACGTTGGAATTTCAGAGTATACGGTAAAGCGTTTTTGAAGAGTAAAAATCAATATCGATAGTAATATTCTCCTAAACAGATCTTTACTTTTAGTTTAAAATTCAAATTAAATATGATTATATATAAAGTTCGCTAATCCATGTTATAACACAGTACTGAAGAGTGATTGACACACTAAAACGCGCTCTGAAGCTTCTATATTGGTAATTTATAGAATTATTTAAATCAGTTTTACGATCTTGATATAAACACAAGGCCAATTATATTCATACATTTTTAAGTATAAACTAAATATTGAATAATGTAGGAAAGGCAACTTATCCAGAAAACCTGTTTTTGCCCATATTGATAACTCAGAATTGTACTATCCAAAATTTGCCGCGTTTAGGCCTCGAAACTGAGCACATCAGCTTCGGAATATATTGCTCTAACTACTAAGCCACCCTACTGCAGGCAACACACAAATTTCAGTTATAAACTAATCAATATTCCTCGGTAAGCCTTTCCTGTGTGTTTGAAGACTTTATGGCATCACGTTTGATCTGAAGTGCCCAGGGTTGAGCCCTGTCCGCGGCAAATTGTGAACAGTACGTGAAACAATTCTAATAAGGACCTTGATTAAAAAAATTGTTATCACCGCACACGTAACCAATGCCCGTTAAAATCATTTATAGAAAGTTTTTTTTAATTTCAGCATTCGGAAGTAATTCTTTTGGAACAAATGACCAAAATAACTGCACTGAGACTAGAAATCCGTTTCCTTTTTCTAGGAAATGTTTGCGAAAAAACTGGTTATCAGTACATAAAATCTGCTGAAAATATGCAAGGTAACAACTGATAATTAAAGACGAGCATAATGCTTTCTTGTACCTTTAAACCTCTTTATTAGTAAACAATTGTTATCCTTCAAAACATTTACACCAGTATCCTTCAAGCTTAAAGCACATCCTTTAGATACCACGGGGAGGGCAAGGTAAGAAGGAAAGAAAAAGACACTGTTTAAACAAACGCAAAATTGCCAGTGTACAGAAAGATAGTGAAATACGTTGGAGGAAACGCAGTCTGAAAATAAATTCAACGCACTTCACGAGGTATAGCATGCACTAGGTTACAGGAAGTAATCCACCGATGAACTGCCTGCAAAAGTGCTTTTATTGACCTTACAAGCACAATCTTCCGCATCAACGTGCTAACAATAATTTGGCAAACTGCTATAAATTTAGTCCACTTTCTAAATTTGAAAACATTGTTTTCCGCTTTACTGCTTGTCGCAATTGAAAATAATAAACAATTAAAAAGGTATTAAAATTGATTAAATATATGGTGATAATCGATTTGAAAGAACAAGTTTTTCATTTATCGCAAAATAAACGTCTAAAGTATAGTCGATGGAAAAATTTAAATAAAAATAATTTTAAAAAAAAATTAATTGTACATGACGGAGAAATAAGAATATAAATTGAAAGTAGATATTATAGATATTTTAAAAATTAATAAACATATATTTATTTTAGGCAATTTCATTCATTCGCGAAGTCTAGAGACTTCTCACTCTCCAACTGAATTCAAGAGTCTCTTACCAAAAATAATCAAGTCAATCGAAAAAATAAAATGTTTCTAGTATGAGGTACATATACGGAAATATTACCAATGAAGGAAAAGTCGGTAATAGGTTAAACTGATTACAGAATAGGCATTTAATTGATTATAGAAAAGTCATTGTTGGTTATTTAAAGTGAATTAAATAAGAATAATCGTACCAAAAGAAGTGCACGAGATTACACCTTCCGTTCATGCTCGCTTTGGTTTATCCTTCTCGTCATATTTGAACTAATTTGTTACTAGGTGCACAACACCTAATACACAGGTGTATAATTTTGCGTTGAGTTTACTTGGATGGATAATCTAATGAATGAAAGTTTTAAACCTTTTGACAAAGTAGTTATAATTCAAACAAATGGCTGGTGATCTAGTCTAAAAAAAAGTTTGATGGGGATTGATATAAATAAACAGAAGTTGGTTGCGCGGGAGGTAATAAGAATTATTTAAATCAAGGTTGCGATCTTAATATAAACACGAGTCCATTTGTGTACATACATTTGTCAGTATAAACTAAGTATTGCATAGTGTACATAAGGAAATTCATCCGATAGATTGGGTTTGTCCTTAATGGGAGCTTGTCAAGTACTGTAAAGAATTATTGTTCTAGAGAGAAATCATTCCTCAAACTTGCCACAGGTTGACTCGGCGGTTAGAGCCATAGATTCAGAAGCAGACTTGCCCAGGTTTGAGCCCTGTTCGCGTCAAAAGTCTGGACTGTACGTGGTGAATTCAAAATAATTACGAAACCGGTCTACCAAAGGAAATGCCTTTTCTACAATATAAAATGCTTAGTTTATACTCATAAGTGTATATACACAATGGAAATGGTTTTTAGAAGATCACTGCCTTGGTTTAATTACATAATTGATGATATTTGGTGTTGCTCTTTAATACATTTAATTTACATAACCTATATACATACCCATATATTTATATATATCATTAATAATGTCCATTTTAGATTTACCTACATTATAAAAATGTTTAATATCCAAAAGTATTAAAAGAGAAAAAAATTATTTAAGTAGTCAAAACTGCTTCAAGATTCTGTCCATTAATGGAAAAATAAAATTAATAGTTTAGCTGCATAAGATCTCTTAGGCTTTATTTTAAATCGTTAAAAAGTTCAATTTTCTTCCTAAGTAAAGGGCAATCATTCTATAACACTTAAAAAAGTGTATATATAGCATATATATATATATATATATATATATATATTTAGCACGGAAATTCTTTCGGAAATTTTTATTCATGTGAATACAGAACACTAATTTCATTCTCACAAACATGTTTATTGATGTACGTAATGCTTAGATTCAAAATTGTCGTCATTTTCGTAAATGAGGTTATTTTTCTGGAATAGTCATTTTTCTAGAACAGTCATTTTCATGAACAATCCACCTTCCTTGTTTAAATTCTTCACCAAATATTAATGGTAACTAAGGTGATATTGGGCTGAGTGATTAAGATCGTCAGGAGAACTGTGTGATTAAATACAATGTAAAAATCTATCTTTAATAAAATACGATACACAACTGAATAAATTTACATCTAATACTTTTGTTAAGTATATAATTTATTGGGTATATTAATTGCCATTTTTATCAGCACTTATCGAGAAGTTAGAATATTTTCGCTTTGCGGCTATATATATATATATATATATATATATATATATAGAATTATTACACTATTTATGTAAATCTATTAATAAGCGCCGTAATAACTACATACTCCATTATACAATCGTCACCATGGGATTTGGGCAATTGAATTTAATTTAAAAGATTTGAATAATATTTATGTTGCTATTATAAGCTAATTATTTCATTATTTAAATAAATGTCTAACCGAAATGAACGTTTTTTAATTGTAAATAAATTCGAAAACAGTCCGTTACATTTCTATATGTATAATAGAGCATATTTTTGAACCAACGCCAATTAAATTAAATTTTTCGCGAACAGTTTGTCATTTTTATTTTTATTTTCGTTTAAATTAATTACTTTTTTAAATTTCATCATATGCTGAAATAATGAAGAAGAGGTTCACTTGACACAGTTCATCTATTTCAAAGTGATTATAATTGATAATTGACTTCAAAAGTACCGTGAAATTGCAAAATAGGAAATTAATTGCATTTAATGATTTACTGCATGTGTTAAAGAATTTATCTAAATTCAGGTAAGGATATTAGCTGCTAATAAGGAAAGGAAAGCAAACGAAAAGAAAAAAGACACGAATTTTATCTCGAATATTAATTCTAACTTACAACATCAATATAATGAGTCATCGTTTTGATATTCTTTTAATGAGGTTTGCAAGCGCAATCAACGATTGTGCACGCGTTTGGATATTTTTAATGTCAAGTTTCCAATTCATGAAGGACATTTAAGGTTATTGACGACGAGGCAGTCTGCTGGCTTCGAGCGCCAAGCGAACCAATGACAAACACATTTTCAAGTAAACCACTTCACTTCAAATTTTGGCACCTAAGAAATTGAATTCAGTATCATGTTACCTGAATTGGGCAACGTATTGCCGAATTGAGAGTTCAGAGCGTTGTTTGCCAGCTGTTAATAGTCTAAAGTTAATTCTCTACATAAACTCATTTCGTTTGTGTTCCGGTCCTCTTGTGTCAACATAATGGAGTTGGCTAAGGCGAAGAGACAGAGTTCCTTATAGACAAGCGAAGTGATTAACAATTTAGCACACTGCAAAATGATACCGGTTGGATTATGATCGGAATAAATTAACACTCCACGAACAAATATGCAATATTGTCTATTTTTTGTGCATCTGTGTAAGACTACTTCCAATATTAGTATTAAGATACGTGTTTGAATGTATAATTAAAATGTCAAATGCCATTGAAAATCTTCCAGGTAGAACAGCGTGGTATGTATGATCTATTGATGGTTCGTATAAAGATTTATGCATAAATAAAGGTAAATATTTGTACATTTTTTGCAGTAGAAAAGAATATTGACATTTATATAAATGTATGTAAGTAAATAAAAGTATTCAATACCTACATATATATATATATATATACCTCTTCTATATTTCTCGGCGTTCTCGTTTTCAATTTTGAAGTTCAGATGGCAGTTTGGATCACCCATAGTTTAGAAGAGACGTCACCCATCACAAACATGTTTGCTTTATGCAGTTGGTTCATTAAAAAATATTGCAGGATGAAAAAATTAGAGAACGATTATGCAACTGCAGACGTGTAGTTGTAATTGTATTTCAAATAGCTGACGTTTTTAATTTGATTGATAAAATTAAGTAAATTGCCCTTTTTATAGCGCGCGTTGTCGATTCATATTACGTCGCAAATTAACAATATTTAGATTGGCCGATATGCGCTTATTTTAAAGAGGCTGTTTATTGTATAACAAGTTGAAAACTGAATTTGTACGGGTTAAAAGAAATGAGTTTTAAAAATTGGCTTTTTATTCTCTTTTCTGAAAGTGGAATTTATTTTTATGTGTGAGAATTTTTATCAACAATCCACTTTCAAATTTGCAAATGGATTAAAATAGTACAAGGTAGCCAAAAATAGGTCTTCTCATACAGTGGTGATATATATATATATATATATATATATATATATATATATATATATATATATATATATTACCTGATTTGTTTATACATTGACATATTTTTAAGAAGGCGATATTTAATGAAATTTATAGAACCATTTGTATGTTCAAAGATCAAAAGAATCTTTGTCAGACTAAAGAATTATTTTTTTCACATTTTATCTTCAATTATTTTCAAACAAACATAAATATGTATACATAACAGGAAAATAAACAAAACGTTTAAAATCGGGGCTAGTGTCAAATAAGTAGGCAATTAATCATCTCCAGTTTAAGCTCATTTCCCGAACATACCTGTTTTCTGATTGCATAAATTGGGTTGCTATTCGTTTATCCACAGAGCTTCATTTGCGGCTAACTTTTATCTGGTGTTGTATATAGCAATTAAATTAAAAACACCACTTCCAGATGTTTCAATGATATGTTGCGCAATTGCAGATGCGTGTAACTATTTGATTAGAAACAGACGTTTTTAATTAACCATTTGTTATATCGGCCAACCTTAAGTTGATCGACAACTTCGAATTTATACTCGTAAATCATATTTAAGTTCGGCATTTACGGCTGTTCGTCTTTATTTTCTGCTAAGACGAAAATGTGTTACTTCAAACAACACTCGTACTTTAGCTGCAATAAATGTGCTTGTTAGTGCCACTTCAACAACATTCTGTGGTATGCGGGAAAGAGCGTACCCGTTGAATGGGATATTTAAGTATTATTATTCATTCCTTTGTGATTTTTAAATCGTCTTTTATTATTTCCCTTTGTTATAATTGACTGAAACAATTGCCTGGCATAACTATTTGAAATCAGCTAGTTTACGCCGTAGTATACCATTTTCTTTTTTTTAATATGGAGTGACCAGAATGTCAATTCTTAAAAACCAGACACGAACTGTGGATCCTTTATGTTGGAACAGCGTTAAATTACTACAATGCAAACACTGTGCTAACCAGGTTGGTTTAAGGTAAAACGTTTGATCTAATTTTCAATTCAAATCTTGCTTTGCTACCACACCTCACAACGCTAGGCAATCCTCTTTCTCCTACACCGACGCGAAAATGATATATTTATGTGCTTAACGGAAACATTCAAGCGGTGTCTGTGTGTTTGAAATGTGTGTTTAAAGAAAAGCAAATTATCGCCAATATGGCGCATATATTGTGCACATTTACTAATGTCTCGCTTCAATGTGATGGCCTATGAATATCTCGGCTAGTACTGTCGAACGAGAGCGTCCCACGGTCACACCAATATACTATTATTTAAATAAAGTTTGCGAGCTTGAAGTAAACACCAATCCCATTGTATTTAACCAGTCGTCGAACAACATAACAAAACTACCGCCAGTCGCAACGCACTGACGCGTTCCGACCTTCCTTGATCATCATCAGAGTACGACGGCAAACTGACTATCGAGGATCAAACCGCATTGAATATATATGGAAATCAAATTTAGATAGGCGGCTCTCACCTCTACGAGTCTCACATACATTGAACTTGACCGGAAATGTCGGCTTCACAATTTCTATGCAGTCATGAACATTAACTGTTTGCAGCTTTCGCCACACACACACACATATATATATAGGCAATACAATTTAAATATAATTGATTGCGCGGGTGGTGGTAACAATTATTTAAATCAGTTTGCCGTCGTACTCTGATGATGATTATCATGGAAGGTCGAAACGCGTCAGTGCGTTGCGGCTGGCGGTATTTTTTCATGTTGTTCGACGACTGGTTAAATACAATGGGATTGGTGTTTACTTCAAGCTCGCAAACTTGATTTAAATAATTATTACCACCACCCGCACAATCATTTATTGTTAAATTGTATACACCAATAAACTGTTTACCGATGCTTTCACTAAAAAAATGACGTACACCTTTCATGCACTGCAAAATAAGCTTGCGTAATGCGTGAACTTTGACCGGAAATGGCAAAACGATTCGGTCAGCCTTGTGAAATACAATGCCAATAGTTTCTTCAATTAAATCGACAGATATTAAAGTCATAATGTGACATTTATCTCTTGAATACTGCTAGTAAACGCAAAGTGATCTTCAAACGAATTATTACCCAGTAGTTTGCGCAATGTCTCCTGTATACGGACTTTACAAGGTACAATGAGTGTAAAGAATAATTGACTATAGACAGTATTCTTCGGATAGAACAATAATTTTGTGACTTTTTGTTAGTACGCACGTTAAATAATAATTGATTGCGCAGGTGGTGGTAACTATTCTTTAAATCAAGTTTGCGAGCTTGAAGTAGACATCAATCCATTTTGTATATAACCAGTCTTTGAACAACTGGCGGTAGTTTTGTTATGCTGTTCGACGACTGGTTCAATACAACGTGATTGGTATTTTCTCCAAGCTCGCAAACTTGATTTAAACAATAGTACGTACATTGTTTAAATCAAGTTTTCGAGCTCGAAGAAAACAAAAAATCACATTGTATTTAACGAGTCCTCGAACAACATATCAAAACTACCGCCAGCCGCAACGCACTGACGCGTTTCGACCTTCCATGATCATCATCAGAGTACGACGGCAAACTGACTATCGAGGATCAAACCGCATTTAATATATATAGAAATCAAATTTAGATGTGCGGCTCTCACATCTAGCAGTCTCGCATACATTAGACTTGACAGGAAATGTCGTATGGACATCGGTTTTGAGTTAAATTTCCTTTACTACTGTATTCTCTTCTAATATATACATATATATCTGCATTTATTTATTTATTTTTTTTATTTATTTATTTATTTATTTATTTATTTATTTATTCATTTATTTATTTATTTATTTGTTTATTTGTAGATACTTGAGGAGAAATTGTGAAATAAATGGTTTTTGAGACTGCTAAAATTTATTTTCATCTTTGTTCATGCACAGGCTATTGTGATTTGTATCAAAATTTGCCCGTCGAAAGAATCTTCCAAAATTCCAGGTAAATAATTGACGCTTAAATTTAGAGCGAAAAAAGAGCGTTATATTGGAAGGAGCATTCTCATCAATGCACGAAACTACTAGGTTTCCTAAAAGGTGCGGTGTGCAGTTTACGCTTTTCAAATCTGCGGGCCAGTTGGTGGAAAATATTTTATATCGCCTTAATTTGGTACACATCCAGTATGCTCTTGACCATTCATTGCCAAAATTAGGACGTGTGTGCACTTGGTGCGATGTTGTTCAGCCAAATCCCGA
>JAQBSW010002567.1:0-22500 GCA_029291075.1 Eudiplozoon nipponicum | reverse complement strand
ATTTTTTCACAACAAACACAAATATATTCATGATAAGTGATTCTTTGAATGTAGCCGTGTTTGCCTCGGAAATGTGCTAACTGATGTCGATCGAGGCCAGAGTACAAGATTGTTCAAGTTCGGTACGCTTAAGTCGATCTTATAATCATATCTCTGGTAACCTAAGTGGTCACATTCGCCCATCGTCCAGTAGTCTAAAATTTCATGACCATATGTTAAGTACGGAAATATTTTTTTATTGTAATATGTCAAATTATAATTGTTTGTATGAACTGAATATGAAAAGGCTAAGCAATTTCTTCGTCGAAACGTTTATCTTAAAATATATAGTTATTTACAAAATACTTCGATAAAAGCATATCTATTTAATAAAGCTAGACTTTTTGTTAAAAACGAAATCATTACATCTCCTTTGGTGAGAAGAAAGATTGATACACTCGTTTCCTTGATATATTCTTACTTTACAGGCACTAAAGACGTAGAGGACATTTGAGCCAACCAAATAAAAATTATATAAACTAAGCATAAACCACCAAACAATAGAAAAAGTTTAAAATTATTTAGTTTACATTGTTTTGAATGTAGGTTTAAGGTCTAGTATACATTGCGTTAGGTAAGCCATAAACAAAATATTTTCCGGATGTTTATCAGCTACAATAGAACTGAAAATTTATCGAGTTTACATGTAAGGTTAACGTATAAAAAAACAACTAAGCACGAATTGTTCACAAAGTACGCGTCCCGATATTCCGTTTATAGAAGTGAAAAATAAAGAACATAAACTTATTAAATATGCCTCGGTTGCCGTAACTGGACAATCAGTGATCACATACCATATTGTACAGACAGGACACAATGTCGGTTTAGCATTAATAATGACGGAAATTTATACGATTTTAATTGTACTTCGACGATTGGAACAAGGTTTTTGACAAAAAATGTTCATATGCAACCAAACAATATTTCTCGATTCCATCCTAAGATCGGGCAACGTTTTTATATAAATTTCGTTAAATTATAATTCATAGACAAAAAATTCACGACTTTTAATCAATATTTAACACTTAAGTTTATGTAGCTTGAACAGGCATGTCCTAACACAAAACGTATTTTTGCGTAAGTTTTACATTTTTAAATCAACTACCTAGACCAACTCTTAGCGGATTCCACTGCAATTTTTAGAAATATTATTCGCAATTTCGTTGTGTAAAACAGTACTTGTAATGGAAGTTGTAATAGAAGTAGCAAATCTCAAAATAGTAAAAGCAGTAGATGTAGAACTTGCGTGGGAACTAGATTTAAGTTTAGTATTTGTTACAGTATTATAAGTTAAATTAATATTGGTAGTAGAGTTATAATTGGAAGTAATCATAGAATTATAATAATAATAATAATAATGCTGATTTTGTTATTATTAATAATATGGAAAGTGGTATTAAAAGGAGTATTAATAATTGTTCTGCGAGTTTATTTTATAGTACTCGATTTAGTAATATCGAAATCAACGCATGTAGTAAAATAATGTAATAGCAATTTCAGTATGAATAATAGCAGTAGTGGTAGTAGTCGCATGCTGTTTTATTATTAAATACTAGTCGCAGATTCTTTGTGCAAAACAATACTTAACGCAACCTCAGAGCTTCTGCACAATTTACTGCGTGAATTATGATCGTCACAAATTGTAGCAAGATTATTCACCTAATTCATTATTTAATAGTCAACTGTTCACAATAATTTCTCCGTTTTTTTCTACTTTATTGATTATTTTTAATAAATATAAGTAAAGATACTGTTCTTCACTTGATCCTGTTTCAAACAAAAAATATTGATTCTAAAATAGATAATTATTACTATTAATTGAGATTTCCCTTCACGCGCACTGTTTGCGTTCCAAAAGGGTTTCACTTCTCGAAGCATTAATGGTAACAGTTGTATAATTAGTATTTACTACAAGATAAATCATATTAAATCAGTAGAAGAATAGGAAGAAATATATTTATTAACAATAATGTAGTTAGGTAATAGAAGTACAAATAGAGGAAGTAATAATTATAGTAGGGGACCCGGCAATAGTTTTAATATCTGAATTAGTATAAGTAGCAATACTACACGTAGAATACATTAGTATATTCTGTCAGCTTAGCAGAGGCGACAGTAATGGTAGAAGCTTTGTGGTGGCATTGCAGGACAAATAGCATTTTAAGGGTGAATGAAAGAACAATATTAAACAGATTTTGACTAATTTCTGTCTTTGGTCTATACTTTTGGTCATAATTGACTCAATTTGTTATTAGGTGTGCAACAAATAAAAACATAATTAAATAAAATGTTGCGCAATGCGTTTTGGTAAATTCACCTGATATATGTTTTGTGTTTACAGTGTTTGCAGGCATTTTCGGGATGTGTCCTGAAATATTTAATTGGACAGCAAAGAGTCACGAAATATTTCAAGCAAATCTACATTAGCAGGTCATGGAGGTCTATTTAATAGCAGATTTGGTATTGAAAGTGATATCAGCAGTAGTAGTAGCAAGAACCGCTGTTGTTTTAATGGCCGAATTAGTGGTAAAAGCAGTGGTAGAAGTAGTAATAAGAGTAATAGAAGTGTTTGTAGTAAGACTAAAATTAGAAAGATTAGCACCGGTGTTAAAATTTATAGTTGTTCACGCAGAAGTGTAAGTAGAAGAAGTCGCATTTGTATTATTAGAAATTGTAGTATAATTATAAGAAATGATATGAATAGTTAAAATAATTAGTTGACGTATAGTTATAAGTAGTTGTAGTAGTAGTGGTGGTGGTGGTAGTAATATTAGTAGAAGTAGAAGTAGTAGTAGTTATGTTAGTAGAATCAGTTGTAGTGTAATTTGTAGTATTTGCATTAATAGTAGTAGAAGTGTTAAAAGATGTTTTGCGCAGGTGCTGCTATTTTAGAAGATGTCCTATTAGTATTTGTAATAGCGTAATTACTAGTAGTAATCATAATAGTATTATTAATAATTGTGTAGTATTTTAATAGTAGTATTGGTACCAATAGTTGCATTATTAGTAATAGTAATCAAAGTAGTAGTAGTAGTAGTAGTAGTAGTAGAATTAACAGTGGTAGTCGTAGTAACAGTAATAGTAGTATTACTGGTAGTGGTAGTACTAGTAGTGTTAGTATTATCGGATTTAGTAGCATTAGAAGTAGTAGTTTTTGCAGCTACTCTGGTAGAAGTATTACTATTATTAAGATTTAAATGAAATTTGAGTTTTGGTATAGAAATTCTACTAATAATATTACTTGCAATATGTACAACTCTATATAGATATTCTATGTAATTTAAATACTATTTGTTGCAGAGAACCAATATATATGCAAGTATGTATTAGGTGTTGCGAGGCTAGTAACAAATTAGTTCAGTTGTGACCAGTAGGATAAACCAAAGACAGCATGAACAGAAAGTATAATCTCATGCACAATCGTTTCGTGCTTACTGGCGACTCATCACGTATTCTATGTAATTGTTGTTTAAAAAGACAAAGAAAATTGTTCAAGAAGTCGTATTAATCGCAGTATTTAAAAAAAAATTATATGCATAAATAAAATAATTTTAGCAGGAGTCGTATTATTGATTTTATTAGTGTGTACTCTTTTATTTGTAGAATTGTGTAAATAGTTGTACCAATAATAAGAGTGGAATATTAGTGGAAATATTAGAAATAAGTGAAATAATAATATAATAAGTAATAATTATTGTGTTCATTTAAAAAATACTTATTATTTTGATTAATTAAATTAATAAAATTAGGTTTTAGTTACTTTTATAAAGATTGCAGGCGTAATTATTTTACTTTTTATTCAGATTAGTAGTGGACGTAATAAGTTTCACAATTATAAACGGAGTACATATAGAACGAGTTTTAAATGTAGTTTTTTTGAAGGATTGCGTAGTGCGGGCGTCGCATTGATAGTTAGCAAGAGTTGCGTTTGCGCGTTGTCGCTTTGCACTATCAGTTTTGCAAAGATCCCGTCTATCACCATTTCCATGTACGCATCGAGTTGGTCTTCGTGGTGGTTGGGTACTGATTCGTCTCTACCCTCCGAAGGCTCCAACATCGTTCATACTAACCACTGTGAATGAGGCACGATCGAATCGTCGTTGACTAGCGACTTTTGGGAACAACATTTCCCGTTCCACCATTAAGCCTCTAATCAAACACACACACACACACACACACACAATCAAAATGCTCACAGTAGCAGATCTAAGCACATGTATAGTGTTGGTTAGAGTAAAATTAGTTATATTAATGATAGTAGTAGAACCATTATTAGAACGAATCATATAATTAAAATATATTACTACTTGTAACGTTATCATGAATAGTATTGAAATTGGTAGTATTAGTGAATTTAATAGTAGTATAATATGTTTAACTTGTAGTAGTAGAAGTACTAGTATTTGAATCAACAGCAATGTAGTGGAATAATACGACGATGTAAGTGTTTCAATTACAACTTCAGTGTGAGTAACAGTAGCATCAGCGGTAGGTTTATTGAGCTTTGTGTTAGCAATTTTTTCTTTATTAGTGCCAGAAGTATTAATATTATTTAAATCAATTTTGCGAGCTTGAAAAAAACACCCATCACATTGTATTTAACCAGTCGTCGAACAACATAACAAACTTACCGCCAGTCGCAACGCACTGACGCAGCTTTCGACTGTCTGATCATCATCACCTGATAGCGAGGATAAACCGATTAATATATGGAAATCAAATTTAGATATGTGGCTCAATCTTAGCAGTCTTGCATACATTGAACTTGACTGGAATATGGCTGCAATTTCTATGCAGTCACGAACATTAGCTGCTTGTAGCTTTCAATACCACACACACACACACACACACACATATATATATATATATATATATATATATATATATATATATATATATATATAGATATAGATAATACAATTACAGGACTGGTTAAATACAATGTGATTGGTGTTTTTTTCAAGCTCGCAAACTTGATTTAAATAATTTTTACAACCATCCGCGCAATAAGTTATTGTGTAATTGTTTTGTTTATATATATGTCTGTGGCGAAAGCTACAAGCAGCTAATGTTCGTGACTGCATAGAAATTGTGCATCCGACATTTCCAGTCAAATTCAATGTATGCAAGACTGATAGAGGTGAGAGCCGCATATCTAAATTTGATTTCCATGTATATTCAATGCGGTTTGATCCTCGCTAGTCAGTTTGCCGTCGTACTCTGATGAAGATCAAGGAAGCTCGAAACGCGTCAGTGCGTTCCGACTGGCGTAGTTTTGTTATGTTAAATACTATTTGTTGCGAAGAACTAATATATATGCAAGTATGTTGTAGGTTTTGTTATGTTGTTCGACGACTGGGTAAATACAATGTGATTGGTGTTTTTTTCAAGCTCGCAAACTTGATTTAAATAATTTAGTTTTATATTTATGTTTGTAGTAAAAGAATTATTAGAATAAGTGAAGCGGTTCCTTTTACTTCCGAATTAGTATAAGTATATATTATTAATATAATATTTTAAAATAAGATAAAGTGGTGCAAGTAATTATTTTAAGATGATAGTTGTAGATGTATTGTAGATGAATTACAATTATTATTGGCAAATTGAAAAGTTTTAGAGGTAGTGTGTCGGCCCTAGTTCACGTTTAACTGCTTTTTAATAATATTGAAAGATTTAGGAATGAGATTTTTCATATTTCGCAGTATTATTATTAGTATTTCAAAAGTATATTAGTTTTGGTTTAGGAACATACGATGTGAAACATTAGAAAAATGCATATATCATTAATAATACAATTATTATTACTAGAGGCAGAAGTAATAATAATAATGATAAGTATTTCAAAAGTTGTATTTACAGTAAGAATAATTTTAATGGTTGAGTCATAAAAGTATTGGAAACTATATATATTAAATTATAAATTATAATAGCAGCAGTTTAAGAAATATTAGAATGATTGACTTTTTAGTTGAATTAGTTGTATTAAAAAAGCGTTAAATTGCTAATCCTTCTTAAACTATCAATTATAATAGCGTGGTTTGAAACACATCTTCATTTGCTAATTCTACAAAAACACCGACCACAAAAACCAACATTGCTACCGCTTTTACAAAGAATACAGGTAGTAGTAGTTCTACAAATTACACTATTTATTACCACTGCTGCCAGTAAAACTACTAAACAATCAGTGTGAACAATATATAACAGTTAAATACTGTTTGTTGCCGAGAATAAATATATACGTAAGTATGTATTAGGTGTTGCGAACCTAGTAACAAACTAGTTCAGTTGTGACCAGAAGGATAAACCAAAGGCAGCATGAAAGGAAAGTATAATCTCATGCACATTTGTTTCGTGCTTACTGGCGACTCATCAGTAGGAGCCGGTATTACGCCCCTTAACCACTATATATTTTGGTCAAGAATGTGGGATAATAGGACGGTACAATCTCCTAGACGAAAGTGTAAACCTGCAATAAATTGATATCCATCATGTTGGTACCATGTTCCGACTCGGAAACCATAGTGTTAGTACCATGTTCCTTTACGGTACTATATTGTTGGTATCGGTTGCTAACACAATAGCCATAGTATTAGTATCCTTTACAGACACGGTATATATATTATATAGTGTGAATTAGCGTTGAAGTCGCATTATCGTAGTCTTTATATGATGTTAGCTTCACTATTGCAGGTTCACACATTCGTCTAGGAGATTGTACCGTCCTATTATTCCACATTCTTCGACCAAATATATAGTGGTTAAAGGGAGTAATACCGGCTCCTACTGATGAGTCGCCAGTAAGCACGAAACGAATGTGCATGAGATTATACTTTCCGTTCATGCTGCCTTTGGTTTATTCTTCTGGTCACAACTGAACTAATTTGTTACTAGGTTCTCAACACCTAATACATCCTTCATATATATTAGTTTTCCGCAACAAACAGTATTTAACTGTTATATATTGTTCACACTAATTGTTTATTAGTTTTACTGGCAGCAGTGGTAATAAATAGTGTAATTTGTAGAACTACTAATACCTGTATTCTTTGTAAAAGTGGTACCAATGTTGGTTTTGGTAGAATTAGCAAATGAAGAAGTGTTTCAAACCACGCTATTAGAATTGATAGTTTAAGAAGGATTAGCGATTTAAGGCTTTTTTACTTTTAAAATTGTGGAAGGAAAATATTCACTTATAGTTTTTGCAAACTTTAGTGTAAATATTGTTTGGTGATCCATAAAATTAAAACGATCCAACTGAAAGTGTGGAACAAGCATATTTTATCCGCATTCCTGAAAAATGTTTTTTTCACGTTTTCATTATTAAATAATTTATTAGTATCCGCATTCTACTGATGACTAACGTGCCGAGACTAAGGTCTGAATTGTAAACAATTTATTCGGTATAAGGTGTTGCCTGTAAATGAATGTCGGTGTAACTCTATGGGCGAAAAGGATAACTGCATTCTATTAAGATAACAAGAAAATTTAAAACATTTAATTTGACCGTAGTTTAATCAAAGATTCATAAGAAGGTTTGCGGAATAATAACACGATTTTGGACAGCAGTTTAGTGCTAAAAAAATTTGTCCAGTTTCGTTTTGCGATAAATTTGTTTGCTTTACAAATTATCCGTTTAGGAAATGGGAAGTTTCGAATTGCTAGTGGGAAATTTATGTGACATTTATCGTTTCTTAAATAGAAAAGAATTCGCATCAAAACAAACTTTGAAAGTTGGTTAGCAATATATTTTGCATTACATTTTCTCAGGTTGTTCTGAATTTATTTAATTGTTCCTACATGAATTTAATCTTTAATTAATAAGTAGAAACAGATAAGCAAGAAAACACTCATTGGAAAATTTCAATATTTACTTGAACATACGCATAAATTAGCAAATATTTAAATTAAAGTTGCCATCTTTGTGTAAACACCAGTCCCATTAAATTCATAAAATTTTCAGCTAAAACTAAACAGTTTATACCTCAGCAAATGCAATTCATTCAGTATTTATTTAGTGCATTGTTTATACCGAAAAATTTAAGTATGTAATGTATATAATATTGCGCAAAAAATTGTTACTAACTGTAATACAATTAATTTTATTTTATTATGATTAACGCGAAAGGGATAACAGACATTGATCAAGGCCTGAGCGTAAGGAATTGCTGGAATAACAGGTGTTCTGAAGTAGATATATTTCTCAATTTTAATGAAATTCGGCGCATCTTGAAATCCATTGTCTTCGTATAATCTACCAACTTGGCAAACACAATGTTGTCACCATGCATCTGTTCGGCAAACATAGTGTTGGTATCAGGTACCGACTCATATGTGAGCCGGTATTACGCCCTAAAACCACTTTTTGTTTGGGCCAGGAATTTGGGACAAGTGGACGATACACTCTCCTATACGAATGTGTAAAGCTGCAGTAGTTGAGCCAACTTAGTTTTGGTATCAGGTAATGACTCAACAACAGGAATGTTGGTATTCTTTACAAGCTCGGTATAAATAAATAAATAAATATATATATATATATATATATATATATATATATATAATAGTGAGTTGGCCCTGAAGTTGCATTGTTTAAGTTATCTCCACTACCGCAGGTTCACAAAATCGTAAAGAAGATTTTACCGTCCCGTTTGCGCATATTCCTCACTGAAATACCGGCTCCTACTGAGGAATCGCAAGTAAAAGCGAAAAAAATTTGCATATGACATCTATTTTTCCGTTAATGCTGACTTTAGATTATCCATGCGTTCTTATTTGAACTTATTTGTTACTAGTTGTGCAACACCTTATACACTAGCACATGTTTGCTTTGCACTTGTTCAAGAGTAAGCTAAACGCCGACAATATGGCGCTTCAAGTTCTGTGGTGGGCACAAGTTTCTCTTTTCCTTAGTGCAAAAGCATTTTCCACCTGCCTTGCAGACTGCGCTTGGATGTGCAAAGGCTAGAGGTGCGTCCTCGATCAAAAAGCCGAGTGGTGAGGGGACACCACTTGTACCAAATTCCCAAGAAACTCCATGAAATGTCACATGGAGCCGGCTTATCCTCCAAAAGGAGTCAGCCGCAGTAAAGTAAAGTAGTTTGTCAGTAAACAGTGAATTTTTTAGTTTCTCTCTGCCTCGTAAGGACATTTTCAGAAACTTTAATCACCAGGCGTATGAAATGTTGGTATTTGTTTTTAAGTTGTTAATAACGTGACGTATAACGAACTGATGTAACAATATTTATAATTCGAATAGAACGTTTATTATAGTGTAATATTTTCAATTAAACGAACTACGGTA
The DNA here is from genome assembly GCA_029291075.1 of Eudiplozoon nipponicum. Taxonomy (NCBI): domain Eukaryota; kingdom Metazoa; phylum Platyhelminthes; class Monogenea; order Mazocraeidea; family Diplozoidae; genus Eudiplozoon; species Eudiplozoon nipponicum. The sequence continues at coordinate 13,160 of JAQBSW010002567.1, read as the reverse complement.
TAAAATGTAGAAATTTACGACAGATGTAAAATGATAAATAAACATGCCAGAAAATAGTCAATATTCATATCTCATATTTACATTGAAGTATGCCACAGTACGAATAAAAAGACGACATGAAAGGGTACAAATGTTATATGTATGTTTATCTTCAGCGAACTACTACACAAATCATGCTTCTTTGACCAAAATTAATATTAACATTGCAGGTAATTTCACTTATGAAACTTCTACATACACTGCCATGTTACACCTAATAATACTTATATATATTATTCGTATAACAATTAAAACTATATAATTAGAAAAATTATTAGTAAAACTACTTTCTCAATCACATATACAAAAACTTCTGTGACTACTACTTGTATTACTTCTACTACCACTACTAATATTAATACTAGCAATACAATTAATAATGTTATGGCAACTACTACTACCAACACCACTAATACTAATAGTACTTATACTAATATTACTACTAATACTAATAAAATTTCTAATATATAAACTTCGCCTGTTATTTATTTTTTTAAATTTTCGTTACTTCATCTACTTCTAATACGAATAAAATTATTAAAACGTTTAACAAAACAACAATTTCTACCGCAGTTAATATAATTACTAATTTTATTTATTCTCCATCTACTACTTCTACCACTACGATAACAATTACTAACACTGCCATTACAACTGCTTCTACTTATACATATGCCCCTCCTAATCTCGCTAGTACTACTCATAACATACGTTAATAACTACAAAATAATTTTTAAAAAGGTTGTCAAATATTAAACATTAATTGATTGCCCGAGTGGTGGTAACAATTCTTCAAATCAAGTTTCCGAGCGCGAAGTATACGCCAGTCGCATTGATTTTTATGTTGTTCGATGACTTGTTAAATACAATGGAATTGGTGTTTACTTCAAGCTGGCAAACTTGATTTTAAGTTTTCGAAGAGTCATATTACTGATTATATTAACAATGATAATAACATTAATAAGTATTATTTTAATAATAATAATAATAATAATAATAATAATAATAGTAATATTAGTAGTATTAGTCACCATAATAATTTTAACAATAATAATAAATGTAATAATAATATTAATGAAAAAATAATATGAATCATTATAATAGTAAAATTTATAATAATAATAATAACAAAAAAATAATGATAATAATTGCATTTTTTTTAAATCAATAATAATTTGAATAATATTAGTATCAAAGATCATATTATTAATAATAATTTTTGTTAATAATATTATTATATGTTATTATTATTATTTTAATATTATTATTATTATTATTATTATTATTATTATTATTATTATTATTATTATTATATCAGCGTGAATCGAACTGTATCTAATTGCCTCATTATCGAAGTCCTACAATATTATTACTCCTGCAAAATCAAGTCTATTAATACATATGGAATTTTATTCTTTAGATTGTTTAGGCAAATTACGCTAATAATATTTTATAATATTTTGTGCCATGTTAGAGGCTTTTTACAGACGCCTATTCATATTTTTTACCCCGCACAATAATCACAATTTTATAAAAGCTTTCTGTCAGTATATTATGGACGTAAATGCATTTATAGACCTATAGGTATAATAAAACTCCCATAATAATAAGTTGACCTTTAGTAATTTCTGTCGATTTTTTTATTTTGAATGATTGATATGCATGTCACGAAAATGAGAAAAATTGTGACACAAATATTGCCAAATTCAGTCATATTTATTCAAGTATAATACCTTCTGATGAGATCAACTTAGACAGTTTAACACTTTAATAGAAATAAAAGCTTTATCGCAGTAGAATAATATTGAAAGGTAACTTAGCATAAGTTTATAATAATTCTGTACAATACTTGAAGAGTTCTCAGTCATCTGGGTGGATTTGCTCTTCTACCTTATGCAATACTAAGTTTATACTTACAAATGATTATAGAAGCGGATTTCAATTTTTACCAATCTGGCATTCTGGATTACAATAATATGCATTTATTTGTCGAAATTTTAGTTTTACCTATTAACAAGCTGATCACGGCCAGGGTGTATGGCTTTGCTGGAGTAACAGGTGTTCATAAGTTGTTTTAATACCTTATTTTGGTTAAATTTAGCATACCTTGAGATTAATTGTGTTGGTACAATGTACCGATTCGGCAACCAGAGTGATGGTACCATGTACAATATTGTTGTAATCTGGTATTGACTTGACAGTTTTTACGCTTTACAGTCTCGGTATATACGTTATGTATAGTGAGTTGCCCATATAAAGTTAGCGCCACTTGTGAAGGATTACACATTCGTATAGGATATTTTACCAACCAATTTTCCAACTTTCCTTGCCCAAATATATATTGGTTAAAGGGTGTAATACTGGCTCCTAATGATGACTCGCCAGTAAGCACGAAACGAATGTGCACGCGATTATAATTTCCTTTCACACTGTCTTTGGTTTATCCTTGTTGTTATATTTAAATTAATGTGTCATTAGATGCGTAACACATAATACATAATTGCATATTTATTGGTTCTCCGTCTCAAACAGTATCTAGCTGTTATATATTTAACTTAACGATTTAATAACTATCGCGAAATGTGTTAACTGATATAGAAAAAGGCCAGAGTGTACGGATTTACTGGATTAACAGGTTTTCAGAATTAGTTGTAATTCTAAATTTTGGTGAACATTACCACAACTTGAAATTCATTTTGTTGGTACCATTTACCGACTCGGTCACCTTAGTGCTGTTATCAGGAATTGACATAACAGCCGTATTGTTTTTACCCTTACAGACTCGGCATCTACGTTATATATAGTGAGTTGGCTTTTAAGTCGCATTGCCCAAGACCTTATATGAAGTTAGCTTCGCTACTTCAGGATTAAACATTCGTATAGGAGATTTTATCGACCAATTGTCCCACATTCCTCACCCAAAAATAAAGATAATATATGGTGTAATACCGGCTCCTACTCATGAATTGTCAGTAAGCCGAAACGAATCTGCACATGGGATTATGCCGTCCGTTCATGCTGACATCAGTTTATCCTTCTGGTCCTAATTCAACTAATTTGTTAACAGGTGCGCAAAACATTATAAACAGCTGATACTAAATTTTGCAGGCTACAAATTTCGGTCATATTTCACAACCTTTTTTCAACTGAGAAAATCCGTTCTTGTAGCAAGCGTTCAGGTTATTGTAGTTTATTTTAGGGCAAGCCATTTCTTCTCAAATATCATTATTCATATATCCGTGGTGCCATCCAATTTCAATTAAAAGGATTTAAATATTTGCCAAACTTAAACTCGCCTTTTTAGTAAATAGACTTTTAATAATCATATGTATTCGGAAAGGACATATTCCGTATGCTCGTTTGAAACGGACACTCGGCAAATCACAATTGTTATGGCATTTTCTGGTTAGCAGATCCTTAACTGATTGACCAAATTTAATGCAAGAGGGTACATTATGAAAATTGACACAGGCCGCATTTGATATATCTTTAAGTGCATAATAAAATAAATAAATATGTCAGATCTTATTAAATTGAAAATAAATTCAAATCTTTTCCTAGTCACAGTAGTTGTGCTGCCCTGAAGATTTAAACAACTAGAAACTTAGATTTGTAGAAGAAATTGTGCAATATCTAATGAGTAAATCAATTATTCTAAACAAAATGAATACGATGGTTCAAAAACATATAAAATGTCTAAGTTTCCATGTCATAAGTAAATTCTCATACTTCTTGGACTATACATTAATAAATTTATATTGTTGGGTTAAGACAGTCGATAAATGTGAGGTAAATGGAACCAATAGTTTGGCGAGCTTAGATGTGGTGTCAATGTACAGAAATATACCAGTACCCAAAGCACAGAAATAGTTTCAGCGTTTCCTTGTTGATTATCCGGTATTATTAAAAGGAAGTAAAATGTAGATGAGACATTTCATGGAGAGGTTCTCCAATGGGACATCCATTGACAGTTCCAAAAGCTAATATCTACATGCATTACATGGAGAAAAACCTCTTAGATATAACATCCCTAAATCCAAAACTGCATGCACGTTTTTTGGATAATATATTAGTTATTTGGAATCACGTGAAGGATCAACTGATAAATTTCCTAAACTTAGTCAATCAGGTGAGCGAACTGAACATTACGATGAAAATATTTTATGTGACGAATTATCATTTATGGTTGTCAAGCTAGTTATAAATTGTAAAAGACTAGAATGGAATGATTAAATGAGAATACTTTCTCAGGTATCCTTCTTAATTTAAAGTCTGATCATCCATATGTACCGAAAATCGGTATATTATAATCGATGAAAATTAAAAACTTACATGTATCAGTTACTAAACATAGAGAGATTGAATTAGGTAGACTGCAATAAATATGCATTTTTAATGCGTACCCTCTAAAGCTAATTGAAGAGACTATGATGAAAGTCATAAGTTAATTTAATCAGGTTTGGAAGTATGCGCAGTAAATAAAACAAAAGAGAATTAGAGGGTCATCGACAAACCCGACTCCAGTCTAAGTATTAAAATAAATAAACGTACTACTTGAAACAGACCCTTAATATAGGCATTAAACCTCCCAACCAAAAAGAGAAGATAGAACGGTAAGACACATCAGGACTATTATTATAATCAAGGTTGCGATCTTGATATAAGCACCTGTCCTATTAATTAATTACATATGTCAGTATAAACTAATAATTGCATAGTGTGGAAAAGACAATTCATCCAGTAGACCGGTTTCGTCCTTACAGGGAGCTCATCATTTACTGGCCAGAATTTGCTGCGCACAGTACTCGAACCTCGGCACGTCTACCTCGGAATCTGATGCTCTAACCACTGAGCTACCGGTCCGCATTCTAAACTATACACAATTGTCAATTATATACTAACTAATGTAACTTGTTTTGTCTATTTTTTCTTTAGGTGGAACTCATATGGCATCCATTTAGACTCAAAGTTCCAGCTAATCATCTTAAATCTGTCATTATTGAGCAGACAGCACACTACATGAAGAAGTGGTATTGAAATGAACATTTATATAATTAAACGAACATTGGTTGCGCGGGTGGTGATAACAATTATTATAATCAAGGTTGCGGTCTTGATATAAACACCTGACCCATTAATTAATTACATATGTCAGTATAAACTAAGAATTGTATAGTGTAGAAAAGGCAATTCATCCAGTAGACCGGTTTCGTCCTTACAGGGAACTCATCATATACTGGAGAGAATTTGCCGCAGACAGGACTCGAACCTCGGCACGTCTGCTTCGGAATCTGGTACTCTAACCACTGAGCCACCCTCCGCACACTGCACACAATTTTCAGTTTTATACTAACTAATGTAACCTGGTTAGTCAATTTTTCTTTTAGGTGGAGCTCATATGGCATCCATTCAGATACAAAGTGCCATCTAACCATCCCAAATCTGTCATTACTGAACAGACACAACACTACATGGGGAAGTGGTATTGAAATGAACATTTATACAATTAAACAAATATTGGTTGCGCGGGCGGTGATAACAATTATTATTATAATCAAGGTTGCGGTCTTGATTTAATCACCTGAACCATTAATTACATGCAAATGTCAGTATAAACTAAGAATTTTATAGTGTAGAAAAGGCAATTCATCTAGTAGACACAGTAGTTAGAGCACCAGATTCCGAAACAGACGTGCCCAGGTTTGAGCTTTGTCCGTGGAAAATTCTGGCCAGTACGTGATGAGTTCCCAATAAGGACGAAGCCGGTCTACTGGATGAATTGCATTTTCTACACTATACAATTATTAGTTGATACTGTCAAATGCAAGTAATTAATGGATCAGTTGTTTATATCTAGACCGCAACCTTGATTATAATAACTGCTATCACCGCCCACGCAACCAATGTTCGTTTAATTAAACCAGGACTGTACTAAATTCCATGTAACAACTGCAACCTCATTTATGTGAGTGAAATCACGCGGCTTATTTAGGTAATAAGAGAGGAACACCGAACAGTAGGCAAATATGGACATTATAAGAGATCAGTTATTGCATGGCATACAATAGAAAATGTACATACAATTACCTGTAATGGTTGTAGACGCAAATAAAAGTTTTTTTTAGATCGAGAAGATTGATTAACAGATTCAGAGAAATTATATCGAGCGATGATGTAATAAATAAAACAGCCTTAAAAACGCAAAAGGTTCGATCTTGAACTACGTTAATTTTTAACCTTGTATTGCTCGTTATCTCACGGTATCCATTATTGATATTGAATACTGTTTATTAAAACTTTCCATAAGAAGCAACCTTATTTTTCAATACTATTGCAATGTTCCTTTCTGTAGGTAATCTTCCTATTAATTATGTTGATGAAACTTCTTATTTCTCAAACTCTTTATTGTTTACCGTGAAAAGAATTTACGACCCGTTTACTCGCATTACCTTGCTCCCTTTGAACAATTATTAATGGAAAGATGGGTGCTATGTATATTTTAACTGCGAATGCTAAATAACCAACCGATCCTAAAGTATTTAACAAGTTGAACAGCAAATCAAGACTAAAGTCAGTCAGGCGTATTGACTTTTAAAGCTTTTGTCACATATAGAAATAGGTAATACAATTAAATAATTCTTGACGGTAGTTTCTCCAAGTTATTCAATGATAGGATGAGTGTTTACTTCAAGCCGGAAAGCTTGATTTAAAGAAATGCTACCACTACCCGCGCAATCTATGATTGTTTAATTTTATTACCTATTTTTATATGAAGCGACAGTGACAGTCAGTCAATGTTCGCGACTGCATAGAAATTGTGCAGCCGACATTTTCAGTCAAGTACAACATATGCGATACTACCAGAGGTGAGAGTTGCACGTCTAATTTTGCTCTCCATATATATTCAATGCGGTTTGATTCTCCCCAGTCAGTTTGCTTTCGTACTCTGATGATGACCATGGAAGGTCGAAACGCGTCAGTGCATTGCGGCTGGTGGTAGTTTTGTTATGTTGTTCGACGACTGGTTAAATAAAATTGGATTGTTATTTACTTCAATCTCGCGAACTACATTTAAAGAATTGTTACCACCACTCACACAATCAATCATTGTTTAATTGTATATTCTTAACTATCGTTTTACTCAGAGAATTAGATTTCAGGTGAGATATGTTCCGTGTTCAAAAATTTTCCATTGATTTGTACAAAAGGCAAGTATTTCTTAAATGCAAGAAAAGTATTAAGTCAATTTTTCTCTCGAGCAGGTGGAGTTCATTGTACCCTTCCTATGTGCAAAAACTAAAGGAAATTTTATCAGATACAAGAAAAAATTCTTTCATATAATCTCCTCAAGTATCTACTAATGAACATATCTTTATATATAAATTGGAAAGCAAACCCAGATAGACATATGATGGAAATTGATGTACAATTAAAGAAAGAAACTAATGGTAAATTAAACAGAAAAATTTACCATAAACCAACATGGTCTGCACAGTATTTGCATTACAGCAGCTTCGTGCCGTTACAATATAAAGTATTAACAGTTCGTGTCTGCTTTTCAAGAATTGAGAGGTTGGTTAGTCAATATTTAAAAGAAAACGAATAAAATAAATCAACTAACGATTTAATGTATAATGGCTATCCCAGGCAATTAATTGAATCAATTATAAAAAGCGGAATTAAACAGAAACACACGTATTACGGACAAGAAAAGAAAACAGTCTGCCTGAACATCCCATTTAAGAGGGATGCAGTTTCCCGAATGGCACAAAAGAAAGTTGAAACGCCATCAACGCGCATATTTAATTCAACTAAACTACGAGTTTTATTTAGGGTAACACACGTGCCTTTAACAGCAATCAAAGAGAAACAGCCGTTAATGTCAATATCAAATATTATTTACCAATATACATGCGCAAGTTGTCGATCAACTTACGTAGGCCGATCAACCAGACGGTTAATTACTCGAATGAGAGAACATTGTAACTTAAACGCCTATTTTAAATCAAATGGTGAATACACGTCTGCAATTGCGCAACACATCGTTGAAACATCGCACGTATGTTCTCCAGACGTAGCATTCAAAATAATTACTAAATGCAATAACAAAAGGGAGCTAGCTACATACGAAGCCTTATGGATAAACAAATTTCAGCCGGATTTATGCAAGCAGAAGAAGCACGTACAAGCATTGAGCTTGAACTGGATGTGACGCACGCAATTGATTGGTTTCCGTTTTTCACACTCTCTCTATGTTTACATATTTATATCTTGTTTTGCTTTCCAATTTATATATAAAGATATGTTCATTAGTAGATAATTGAGGAAATAATGACAAAGAAATGTTTCTTGTATCTGATAAAATATCTTTTTGTTTTGCACATAGGTAGGGTACAGTGAATATCTAAATCTGTTTTATTTAATATTCTGAGTCGCATACATTTTCAAATTACAATGATAGTTATAATTAAACAGTAATTGATAGCACGGTTGGTAGAAACAATTCATTCAATCAAGTTCGCGAACTTGAAGTAAACACGAATCTCATTCTTTTTAACCAGTCGTCGAACAACATAACAAAACTACCACAAGGTGCGGCTCTCAACTCTGGGAGTAGTAATGTTTGTTTTCCTACTTTGTTGGACGATTGGTTAAATACAATGTGATTGGTGTTTACTTCATGTTTGCAAACTTGATTTAAAAAATAGTTTTATCTAATATGCAAATTTCAGCAATGCTTCTAATCAAAATACGAGTTAATCGGTCATTTTCGTGTATTAACCCAAAGATGCCATTGGTTTTTTTCATAAAATTTTCATTCTTGGTTTGTCAAATTCAAATTTGATTACCCTTAATATGGAATTTCTCGTTGCATTATCTTCTCGTAAATCGCGCTCTTTGATGAACATACCGACTCTTCTGAAGCTAAGCACGTCCCAAATTACCCAAAACACTTGCGATACAGGACAGTGAATAAGTTTCTGACAAATTTATTCAACTATTTCATTAATAACTAATCACAAAAGGTATAATATCCCGAAATTAGCAAATGCCTTCAAAATACTTCATTTTATTTCTTTTATTTTTGGTTTCGAAGATATAATTAGATGACATGTTATTTAATTATTTATTTTTTACGGGGCCAAGAGATAATTATCCAATCTAGCACGACTAAGATTTTTAAAACCTTTATTCGCTTATGCTTCTCGATTATTGGATTCTCATCAGCAGTAACTCAATTTACTCCTTAGATCCACTTTTCAATCTGTCAAAACCATAGTAGTTTAGTCTCCCCAAGTAATCAATTCCAATAGTTAGGTTGGTTTAAAATGATTAAATGCGTCAATGTCTTGATTATCAACATGTAATTATAAATTAAATTATTTGCGCCAAATTATAATGCGATTGGAAAACCCATTAGAACAGCTCTATTTGCGTAAATATGAAATGAATTTTACCTTGCAAATAGACCACAAATGCGGCATGAATCTTTGTAGAATATATAAATAATGCAAAGATTGGAATTTTCACATAACTTTAAGGATCGTTTTAAAGTGAGCAAGACTCGTCGGACAAAACGTAGCTCAATAAAAAATTCTCCGCAGGCAGATATTATCAAGATGGGAAAACTCTGAATTTCTATTTGACTAACAGAAGACAGGGTAACTCCTACGGTTAAAAAAAGGGTATTAAAATAAGCAATACAGGTTGTTTAATTGGACTGCGCAATCTTCATTATCCTCGCTTTTAATATTTAAATAAAATTGTTCACATTTCGAAATCTAATCAGCGAATAAATTTACGAATTATTTGAACCAACGTTGTAACTCTTACCAACTGAACATCTACTACTTTTGGCATAAACAATCGATTTTAAAGTTTAAGAACTCTGTCGCATAATTAATTAGACAACCTGTATTGAATTTATAAATTATAATGAAAAAGACTACAACAAACATGTTTTATAGTCATGCGAGAAAAATATATTAAAAGTAAGACAATTATATAAAACAAGATAGTGGTGTGACAATTTTTACATCGATTGTAATTCAAAGATTGAAATATTATGTTTAAACGTCATTGATTTATGAGCAATATTGAACGTTGTGAGCTATTTTGTTATGCAAGACCACCGTAGTTCTATTTCCGTATAGAACCGTCATCCGGATTTAAGCGGTTGCCTTTAAATTTTCATTTTATAACAAAACTGGTGTCGTTATGTCCTGGTCGAGGTAAACGAATTGCGCAACGAGAAATAGGAAATTTAAAAAAGGTAAACATATGCTAAGATCTGGCCATTTATGAAAATATGCACAAATATGGACGTTAAAAATTGAAGTAAATTGTCTTCTTACATTCTGTTGCCGTTATTGAAGAAAAACAACTATTGGACTGATGATTTGGTTAAAGACACGTATCAGTACGTGACAAATACAATCCAAATAAAATAAATATCAAGTGGATAATAAGTAGACGCCGAAATAATGATATGTAAAATAGATTTTGAAACTCATAAATGACCAAAAAAAACAATTATTTCTGGTTGTTGTGACATTTAATTATGGTTTATTAACTCGCGTTAAGACCGCAACATTCATGTTAACAACATGAAAATTGTTTTTTCCGCATAAATTTGTTGATAGAGAAAGTAGACATAAAGAATAGAAATTGATTAAAAAACTCTGAAAACTAGTGTATGAGTACCTGCAGCAAGTGAAATATTTCTTAGTGAAATTTTTCAACAAGAAGCCACCTTCTTGTCTGAATTTTTTTCACTAACCAATACTTTCTTCTTTTATTGACAAATTGTCGTGTCAAAACTGGGCATAACACATGGGTAAATGGCAGTACAATAAGCCGGTGCATGTTTTCAAGTTATGTGCACATTATAGTTTTCTTCAGATGTATGTGGGCAGAACTGGCAACGGGAAAAAATATATCAAAAGTAAGCCAAATTTTGTCATAATTATACGGACAGATGGGCATCAAATGTAGCGCACAGCGAACGGCCTAAAACGGGAATCTCTAGCCTGTACTTAATCAAAACTATGCTTTGAACATCAGCATGTACAGGAACAAATTCGACGTTTTGCATAAAGTCGCCAAGGTGAGCCATAAACAACATGGACACATCGCAACGAATGTAGCACATAAAAAACGGCCTACAAAAAAATCTCTACTCTTTTATTAATCTGAATTATGCGTATTACTATTTAACAATAATTGTTTGCACGGGTGGTGGTTACAATTCTTTTTAAATCAAGTTTGCGAGCTTGAAGTAAACACCAATCCCATTGTATTTAACCAGTCGTCGAACAAATTTGCACAAATACCGCAAAGTGCGGCTCTCAACTCTGGGAGTACTGGTGTTAGTTTTGTTATGTTGTTCGACGACTGGTTAAATACAATGGGATTGGTGTTTACTTCATGCTCGCAAACTTGATTTAAAGAATTATGCTTATTACATTGGTAAACTACACACGCACATCGTAATCCCACATATCTACATATAAGTGGCCTAAAACAAAGTATCTACAGCATTTTAAAACTTAACTATGTTTACAGCGTTAGCACGAGCTCGAATACAAAGCCAGCGTGTAGAGATTTTGTGAAGTAACAGGTGTCCAGAAGTAGTGGTAAACCTCAATTGTAGTGAAATTTGGCATATCTTGAAATCCATTGTGTTGGTTACATGCTCCAACTCGGAAACCATTGTGTTGGCAACCTAGATTCGACTCGGTATCCATAGTGATGGTAACATTTACAGGCTCGGTATGCATATTAAACACACAGTGGTTATAGAATGTATGGATTTATTGGAGTAACATGTGTTCAGAAATAGTTGTAATTCTCAATTTTGGTGAACTATAGCATACACTGAAATTTTTCATGTTGATACTATGTATCAACACGGCAACCATAGTATTAGTACTATGCACCTTTTTCGGTACTATAATGTTGGTATCGGATACTGACACAATAGCCATAGTGTTGGTATACTTTACAGACTCGGTATATATATATATATATATATATATATATATATATATATATATATATATATATATATATCTACAAGAATAGGATATATATGCATTTATAGTCTTTCCTGGAATAGGATGACCACGGCATTTCAATAAATTTAACGTTTCAATTTTCACTATTGTTTAAAATCTAAGAACTAAACAACGTACTCCATGGAATAGTATTTATTAATAAATCTTATTTCTACCAGTATCTACAGCCATTGTTCTGGATTCGTTAGTATATTCGTTCATCCAATCCAAACTGTACATTTGTCGTAACCAATCTCCTCTTCGTTATGTTAGTCTTTGTTTTGCGCAATTTAGACCACTCCTTTTGCGTAACGTCATTTGGTGTGTCATCGCTTTCATTGTAATTGCGTCCGTAATTGATGGATGCGTCGTATTTTGCGAAACGTTGGCTATTTTTGAAGGCCTGTCATTTAAGTCTTTATTCCAGTCCAATTTAATTTTTTTGGAATTATATTGGACTGGAACAAAAACATAACTTGACAGGCCTTCAAAGAGAGCCAAAGTTTCGCAAAATACAACACATCCATCAGTTACGGACGCAATTACAATGAAAGCGATGACACACCAAATGACGTTACGCAAAGTAGGAAATCAAATATTTAGAATCATTAGGTTATTTTTTCGTAATATTGCAAAAACCTACGTGTCAACCTGCTTAATTTTCTCATTCTACCGAGAATTTTCAATTTGCCAGCATTCCTACTTTGTTTCACGCTTGTTTACTCCTTTTCTTTGTCCGTGAATTTTTTCTTTGCTTATAGTCTGCGGAATTATGGAACGGTTAAAATTCAATTACAATCTCATTTCTTACTTCCTTTTAATTTTCCGGCTTCAAAGTGTTTATTGACTTAACTATCAAATTTGAATAAACTTTTTGACCTGAAATTGAAATAATTTCCTATAAACAGCTCGTTGGAAACCAACACTTAATTAAATTTAGTAAAACCGCACATGCTTTTGAAATGTTTCTGAATTTCGGTGTGATCCTCGTTCGTCTGTTTGCAGTCGAACTTTGATTGAAGAGGAAGATGTTTCCTCGGACAAAATTAAAGTAACAATTATTGA